>OLKM01002568.1:0-63690 GCA_900291075.1 Melanogrammus aeglefinus
AGGTCTTGAACTAATGGAGGTCGGACCAATGGAGGTCGGACCAAGTGCCATGGACCCATTGTACCCAGCACTTCTGAAATGTACTCTCGCCATAGTCTTTGTGTCCCCAGCACAATTTCAATTATTACCACATACTGACGCCCATGCTAGGGTTACCGCAAACCCTGAGTTAACTTGTGATAAAACCAGCTTTGTGGAACACCCCACAGGCTGGAACAGAGTGACGCACAAACACACACACACTTTTAAGGAGTTTTTCACCTGCTCCGTATCCTTGCTTGCCCCAACATGTTCGTGCGGCGTGCTTGTTGTTTTGTTTCCGGCATAGCTAGATCCGGTATGGTGTTGTAGTTTTTCTAATGTGACTAGTTATAGCTAGACAGCCGTTGAAAAATCTACAACATTTGCCAATCCAAAAGAGCGTTAATCACGCGATACACCGTTGAAATTGGTTTGCATTAACGCCGTTAATAACGCACTAAACTGACAGCACTAATAAACATATATATATTTTGTTTGTTATGTCCAAACTTTTCACCTTTTTATAAAGATAATTATTTGGCCTTAAGGTCCAAGGAGTCATGGAGTTTTCTGACCACAGCACCCTTGAAGGCGAGATGGCTTGCGAGGCAATGTTGGCGGCTGATTACAGGACCCGGGGTGTGGCTCCTGTAATCAGGGACCACGCTGTGCTTCAGGTTCCCGCCGTGCTTCAAATCAAACGCATCGCCTCCAAGAAAGAAGACAAATTGAAGGTACCACCTCGCCAAATCTGGTTGTGTTTTCTGCCTGCATGCGCTTGTGTGAACTATGATCCCAAAAACCTTGTGGTTTTGTTGAAATGTTATCAGAAAATAATTAAATAATGTAAGTACGGCTAACAAACGCTGTGAACTATAGAATAAAACTCAGTTTTCAGAAGAGCAACAGTAAAATGTCTTTATACATAAACCGAAAATAGTTTGGAAAACGTACAGTATCTTTGGAAAATGGCAACGCTCTCTACTAACAAAAACACCTGAATTAAGTCTAGTCGTTTATGCGGTTTATTCACCTTTCACCCTGCCTCCCCCACCCCCCTCATCCTCCATCTGTCTGGTGGATCAAAGGCCGCTGTCCAGACCACCTCCCCTACGAACATCTGCACCCCGGCAGGAGTGGCAAAGATGCTGATCAATGACGGCGACAGACTCCGATCCAGAGACCTGCGGGAAGGTCGTGGTGGCCGGGGTCATTTTCCTTTTTCCTCTCCCTCTCTGCATGTCAGCTCTGTCGGTTGCCATGGTGCCAATAGGCGGTGGCCGTATTTTTAGACCACCAAGCTTGTGGCTCGCCTAAGTCAGGTCGTGACACAGTGATATTCTGCACGCTGTAGTCTGAAACTAGTCTATGCATACAGAAACACACACCCAGACACTGTATGAAAACAGCTTCATTATGGCACTTTCAGAGCCCAGCCCCGATATCATACTCCAGGTACGTCCTTGTAATTTCTATTTGATAACATCCTCATCCTCTCCCTGGTCGTAGTCATGTCCTGTGACAGCATCGTGGGTCTGAGGAGCAGACAGCGGAAGGAGGCCCTATTCATGAAGAAGGTCCATGGCGACGTGACAGAGGAGAGGGCCAACCGCCTCAGATGGTGATTGTACTGATTAGTCTCTTCAATGCAAGACATGGCCCAGTGTGTTACATTTACATTTACATTTAGGGCATTTATCAGACGCTTTTATACAAAGCTAAGTACATTTGTCAGAAGAGGGTGAAAGAATATATTGCTGTCGGTACAGTAAGGATGTTCATAGAACAACGTGCCAAGAACTATCGCTAGGTCAACCCATTCCCCATATACAATAAAGATAGCTAGGATAAGAAGCTACACAATGCTAAGTACTATAACTAAGTACCACATACAATAAGTGCGTACATTAAATGCCAGGATGTACAACATACAGTGAGTAGGAGGGTGGGAGGGGATGGCTATGCAGAGTCTAGGTGAATTCTAGACTCTGCATTGTTGTTCTTGTTAATGTTGTGCTTACTTTTCTGGCAATATTTTTCTGTTCTGTAGGCAACAGCATCTGGGCAAAACCCCTGTATCTGAGCAGAGCAGGGGGCAGATACTAGAGGAGAGAGAGTTCACTGTTCATCAATATACGGTAAGATTCATCCTTCAGGGTGAAAGTTATTTATGAATAGAAAGAATAACAAATATTTCTTCAAGGTAAAGGTTGTTAATGAGAATACACTAGGATTCTTCTTTCAAGGTTAAAGTAATTTCTGAACATACAGAATATTTTTTACCCTTTAGCTAAAATATAAATTCTTTAGATTAGATTTGCCATCTTTATTGTCCACACACTGGAGTCTTTTTTCGTTGGCTTCACAGACATGCATACTGAACAAAGAAAACGTATGAAAAAGATGTTCAGGAATGTACACTCATATTGTTCCTTCCCTGTAAACAATCTTGTGGCCACTGACAGTGACACCTCATTTCTTTATGCGTCCGTGTTGACATCCAAACATCAAAGCTGACCCCTTGTGTACAGCTTTATTCTAGGCGGGAGTTGATCCATGGGTTGTAACAGATGTTAGGTTTCCACTACTTTCATTTCTTTCACAATGTGGCTCTTCCGGAGTGGTTGAACCATCAAGGCCGCCTTCAAGGGTCGATTTACTTTTACCGCAATTTGAAGTGTAGAATTGTGAGTGACTGTGTGTTTGTGTGTATGCAAGCATTTCAAGTATTACTTTGTTTCTAATTGCACATCATTGAGCTAGCGGTTGCTCACATCCTGTTTCTCCGGCATGCAGATACAGTGGGACTCTGGGAACCAGGAAGAGAATGTGTTTGTGTGGGGGCCGCCCAGATTGTCCACCAAGAGGGTCTTGCGAGACGCCCGCCAGGTGAGGAAACATGGACACTTCGTAGTCAAGCCAAGATAAGACACATCTTCCTTTTATAGCCCCATTTCACAGACGGAGACCCAAACGGCTTCACAGGCCCTCCACACAACCTCAATGGGCCTTATTTATCTGGCGGCCTACTTGTTAAAAATGCTAGAAAGTAACCGGACGGCATTTTGTATTCTTTTCTAATGGAAATGAACAGTTTTTCGTCAAATACCCTACCTTACACCAACTGAAGAGGTAGCAAAGTAAAGCTAAATGCTTTTTTCAGTGGTATCTATTGTAAAGTAAATGTT
The DNA here is from genome assembly GCA_900291075.1 of Melanogrammus aeglefinus. Classification (NCBI taxonomy): domain Eukaryota; kingdom Metazoa; phylum Chordata; class Actinopteri; order Gadiformes; family Gadidae; genus Melanogrammus; species Melanogrammus aeglefinus. Next base: position 3,210 of record OLKM01002568.1, read on the forward strand.
ATTCCACAAATTATATAGAAAGTTAAAAATATATAAAGGTATGCATAACATAATGTCTACCTACTCTTCCATTGGTAGGCTCAATGTGTTAAACTGGCGATCTGAGCCCATATTCCTGGTACTCATTTTCCTTTCTTCTTGCTGTTCGAGGGCACATCACCAAATCACTTTTGAGGGAAGATGAAACATTAAAGTAACCCATCCATAGCGTGATGAAGCGTACTAGCTTAGTGCAAACCTCCACATAGTACTTCCAGCACCGTCTAGCAGTGGCTTGCATGCTTTGCGCCTGGTTAAACAGCTTGTCCTCTGTTGCAATGTGCTTGCTACACGCCACCTAGGTGACTTCTCTTGGCTCCTCCAAACAGGACGCAGGATGGTGATGTTGGATAATTGTAAGGTTTGGTGATTATGGTACATGGCCTGGTGATCCATTTTGCAATATAGGTGATTTCCCCGAGTGTGAATAGCCTTGTGGTAGTCAGGGTCGTGGGACTGTGTTCGAATGCAGATATCTGCAGTCCATACCCTGATTGGGTATTTTTTTGGGTAGCCTTGAGCTTAATGACTTGGCAGCAATAGCAAAGTCCACCTAAAGCTTGTGATGACCTCCGTATTTTGGCCATCATTGATGTTGAGTACCAAAACATTTTGGACACTGCCCCCTAGATATGTGTAGAATATATTTCTTGGCGTGGCTGTCCCATCCCCCAGGCGGGATTGAACCACTGAACCTGGCAGTGTTGATTTCGCTCTCTTAGGAAGCTACGAGAGAGGAGGCGGTAGAAGGCAGTCTGCAGGGACTTCCACACACTCGTATATAATAAATCAACACGCATTTGTGCTGTTTTCATTTCTCAATTACAACACAGGCTGCGGTGGGGGCCCCGTGCTTCACATTCTACTGCGGCCCCGAGCTGCTGGTCAGCCTCCGGGCTCTGAGACTCTTTCAGCAGGCCGCACGCAAGGTACACACACAAACACAAATACACACACACACACACACACACACACACACACACACACACACACACACACACACACACACACACACACACACACACACACACACACACACGCACATGCATTATTCATGCAGTATATATATATGTGAATATATAGTTCATTATGTCCAGCTCCATATGCCTGTCTTATGCATTTTGTTCCCCTAACTATTAGACTAAACTAACCAACTATCACTCAAATCACACAGTTATAGAGGTACCATTTTATACAGTTTGTGTGTCTGTGTATTGGGTTTCAGTATATGTATCGAAACTGCAAGTCAGTTGCAGTCTAAAGTAAAAAAAAAAGCATTGAGATTTAAGCAGTACTGTAATCAACAAACTTGGTCGGTATAGGCTACCATAACATTATACCAGTTGTTTTATGACTGCATGGCCCCGATGCCCATGATCCTCTGTTTGTGCTTACAATGATAGTCACATTAATTCATAGATACCGTACTGTCGGGCACTTTGTTTATGGTTAAGCCACTTTACAGACTTTATTTACTTTCATTGCTCATTCTTTTTGCATTGTGGAATAATTAATCTAGTGCATCAACAATCTCCATATGTATAGGACCTTGTATCAAGCCGGGATGTCCCAAACAGCTTTAAAAAAGCATTTTTTCAGGAGCGGCGACACTAGGGAATAGAACAGTAGCGTGAAGGATAGTGGGGCGGCGCAAAATAAAGCAGGTGTTCTTTTTGACGCACCGCTTTGGCGCCGGTGTGTGTTCGGCTTTTTAATGTTGTGTTTAGTCTTGTGTGTTGTTGCGTTTTATGATGGGAACTGGTAGCATTCCACCGCTGGGCGGAATCCTTCTACGCTAAGCTAAGCTATGCTAACTACCCTATCATAGATGGCCGGATCACCTCTTGTGTGTAAAACAAAATACAACAAAAGGAAAACGTGATACAAAAATGCATTATTGTTGAAGCATGCATTCTGAACATTGCGATCATTGGCCCCACTGGAATTCAAATCCATACGAATGTCATTTGGATTTGGCTGTTGGAACATCATCTCACAGAACCCCTTGTTCTTGGGATTTGAAATTATGTCCAAATTATGGAGTACCTTTTTGCCTTTTTTATTAGGTTGATTATCAAATTATTAATTATTATAATTATAATTATTATTGTATAATTATTATTATTAGGGGTCAGTGGTAGCCTAGTACTGTTAGAATAATATATACAAGTTGGTGAATGTTTCTACCAGGTCGTAGAAATGCCTCTATCAAGTAGATTCAATAAATAATCCAGTAATTTATTTAATTTTATCCGTGACTAAGTAACATCACAAATTACTTCAAGACTAACGAATGTCCACAGGGCTGGTTATGGAGCTTTAAAGGAAAGTAGACGAAGCCTTTGAGGACGTGTAGAATCTATAAGAATTTGTGGATTGAAGCTTTATTGGTGCAGCGCCATCATATGCACACTTTTAGAGGCGGACATCTGCCTTTGTCTGCGAAATTAACGCAAAAGTAGTGTAATAAGTAATATTACGAGGTACCAGATTCATTGTCATACTGTAACTGATCGTATTACTTTAAAATTATAGCAAACAGTAATGAATATATGTTACATTTTGAAGTTACTTCCACACCACTGCGACCCTGTAGCTGAAGAACATCTTTCCTTCCTGGCGCTTGCATTCAGGTTGTGATCCGATGCCGCATGAACCACCGACTGGCTTGTCTCAGGAAAACGAAGAACCCATCACACAAAAACCAAGAACACGGTTTTTATTTTCTTGATTATTAATTTATCCTCATATTATTATTTTTGTCGTTTATGGATTTCCCAGAATCTTGGGATTCATGATATGCTTCCTCTTCCACCTTCTTGCGCTGCCAGGAGTACCGAATCTTGTCCTATTTTTATTTTTATTCCTTCAGGTTTGTTTCGAGTTCAGTCATTCCTGATGGGGATTGCCTCTGCGTAGCGACAGTGGGGCTCTTTACAGTGTTTGTGTTGTGTTTTGTTTAAAGCGTGTCATCTTGAAACATTAGCGGCGCTATTTATGCAAGGGAGGCTGCGTTAATGTAGACCCATTAGCTCACATTTGATCACAGTAAACATACCACTTGGCTCGCATTACTTATTGTCTGTAAATATGTCCTTAATGTGTCTCTTTATTTTGTATTTTTTCCAATTTTAAGTAAAGGGAAATAAGAAAGTGGAAGGTCTGATCTCGCCAGACAAAATATTCCCATTGTCCTTTCCTGTTTGTGTCAACATGGCCGGCCATCTGGTGGGTAACAACAGCTCTACTAACATTAAATTGTAAAAATATCCCAAAATGATTTATAATATATTTTATATGTAGAGAAACAGTTGACAGCGGTATCATGTTGAGCTGGAAGCTTACTGCCTCAACATTTGGATGTTGCCTTCCTGCACTGTCGCTTTTTGGTTCGACAGATATAGTCCCAGCCTCTTGCCCTTGATTGGATATTGGGGACAAGGCTTCAACAGTTGAGTAGAGGATGTGTCACTCAAGACCACTTAGGACTCTTCTCACACTAATATTTAATTTTGGGAATGGAATTCTCTTTTTTGGCCATTTTTGCAAAATTACTTGAAATCCTTATTATCACCCACTACAGCCAGTGAGTTATAAGTACTGACATGACAATTAAACAAGTCAATAATCTGTGGAACGGGCAGGGCTTGAAAATCACCAGCCAATGATTTCCAGACCCTCCGAGTGGCATTGGACAGTAAGTACGTCAATCAAACGGTCATATTGCACTCCCCCTCCCCCGCTCGTGACCCCTTCGTACGCGGACTTGTGACCCAGAGCAAGCTTCTGTTTGTTATTATCCTGCGGTAGCTACTGGAGCTGGCTAACTAGCTAATGGCTCTGTCACACCAAATTTGTACCGGGTGCCAAATTTGTACCGGGTTACGTAATCCATTCAAACCTGCCTAGCAACAGATGATCGCGGACAATCGCGTCGAATGACGTAGGAAAGTTCGCGAACATTCTCGATATCGTTCATGGAGCGCGACAAGACAGATAACACTTATTCCACAAATTACATTTATTAGCGTTCCTAATTACATTTATTAGCGTTCCTAATTACATTTATTAGCGTTCCTAACTTTATATTCGTATTGGATTTTATTGTTTAATCGCATTTAGCTAGTAAACTGAGTGTATAAAGCAGGTTTCAAAAAACATTCGCGCTCATGTTGCCAAAGACGAAATAACATAATACAGATAACGGATCGCTAGATAACACTTGTTTTTACTTTATATTTGTATTGCATGTCATTGTTTAATCAAATTTAGCCAGTAAACTGGGTGTTTAAAGTGTATCATAGTCTGCTAGTGTTAATTTAATTTAGATAATAGATTATAGGTAATAGTCTTATGCCCTATTCGCACGGGATTAGTATTACCTGGGGACCTCTGGTAATTTGTAAATTACCCACTGTAATGATATACCGCGGCGCTAGAGGGCGCCACCGCTTAACACAGGCGGTTTGTATATATCCCGCACTTCTTTGAAAATAAAGCAGTTTGTATTACGCAAGCACCGGAGTCAGTCGTGTATCATTACATGGTGTCAGAAAAGACGAATTCACGCCAAATATAAAATGGAAGCACTAAAAGCACCGGAACCCCTACGGTTGGAAGGAAACACCGCCGACAAATGGAAGAGATGGAGACAAAAATTTCAACTTTACATGACCGCTACAGGCATGGAAGGAAGGTCGCAGAAGGTACAGAGCTGCACGTTGCTACACGTTATCGGGGATGAAGCTTTGGAGATCTACAACACTTTCGACTTCACACAACAAGAGGACAGAAACAAACTCAAGGTAATACTGGACAAGTTCGAGAAACACTTCACCCCCCAAAATAATGTGACGTTTGAGAGACATGTGTTCAACACGCGTGTACAGGCCCCCGGCGAAAGCATCGACCAGTTCGTTACGGACTTGAGATCAAAGGCAAGGTCATGTGAGTACGCACAACTATGTGACAGCTTGATAAAGGACCGAATTGTTGTGGGAATAAGGGATGACCACGTAAGGGCAAAATTGTTGAGAACAACCGACCTAGACTTACCCAAGGCTATTGACATATGCCGAGCTGCAGAAGCTAGCCGTACACAATTGGACAAATTAAACACACAAACACAAGCCGAATGTGCCGTTAACGAAATCAAACGGGAGCGCGAAAAAAATCAGCAGACGTCACCAGCCACCCCGTACAGGCAAAATACAATTCAGGACTGTAAATACTGCGGCCGAGACCATCAGAAGGGGAAATGTCAGGCATACGGTCAAAAGTGCAAGAACTGCGGGAAGATGAACCACTTCGCGAACAAATGCATGTCCAAAACAGCATCATACAGGACAAGAAAGCCAGTGCACAGGTTAGAAGAACAATCCGAATCAGACCCAGACGAAATGTACTTGGACATGGTGAAGACAACCAGCAAGGAAGCCTGGGAAGTGGACCTCGTCATTAACGACAAAAAAGTCAGATTCAAAATAGACACAGGCGTGCAATGCAACGTCATACCGGAATCCATCTACCGACAAGCAGACGCTCAAATTGAAAAATCTAAAGCAAAACTAGTGACTTACGGAGGACAGTGCCTGAAGCCAATGGGGAAATGCCAACTGCTCACGGAATACAAGCAGCATTTTCATCACGTTAAATTCCAGGTGCTGAACCAGAAAGCAACACCACTGCTGGGCCTAACAACCTGTGTGAAACTCGGACTCATAAAGCGCATCAGAGAAATAAAGACAAGGCAAAGTCAAGAAATACGGACGGAATACGCAGACGTGTTTGAGGGACTGGGACGCTTCGAGGGAGAACAGCGCATCAAGATCAGAGCAGACGCACAGCCCATCATCCATGCCCCGAGAAGGGTCCCCGTCACCCTGAGAGAGAAAATAAAGGCGGAACTTGATAAAGATGGAACAACTAGACGTCATCGAGAAAGTAACAGAACCGAGGCAGTGGGTTGAGCAGCCATGGTCGCAGTTTGGAAGCCAGAAAAACAGAAGATACGCATATGCATGGACCCCAAGGACCTGAACAACGCTATCGAGAGGGAACACTATCCCATGAGGACGATTGAAGAGGTGATGGCCCGGATACCAGGAGCCAAGGTATTCAGCACACTTGACGCACAATGTGGCTACTGGCAGGTAAAGCTGGACAAGGAAAGCTCAGCGCTGTGCACATTCAACACCCCTTTCGGACCGATACGCATACAAAAAGACTACCATTCGGAATAAACACGGCCGGCGAAATATTCCAAAGAACTGATGACAGAAATGTTTGAGGACATGGAGGGGGTGGAAAGTAAATTCGTGGATGACATACTCGTATGGGGGACAAACGAAGAAGCAAACACAACCAAAGACTGGAAAGAGTGCTGAACCGAGTCAGGGAAAAGAACATCAAACTCAACCCAGAAAAATGCACATTCGGGCGCGCAAAGAAGTGAAATACATGGGAACACATCTTGACAGCAGACGGACTTAAACCAGACCCCACAAAAAGTGGAGGCAGTCCAACAAAATGCAAAACCCCACAAACAAGACTGAATTACAAACTTACCTTGGGATGATCACATACCTGGGGAAGTTCCTACCGCAATTATCCACTGTTACCGCCCCACTCCGAACGCTGCTGGAGAAAACCACAGAATGGATCTGGATGGAGGAACACGACAGGAGCTTCGAGAAACTGCAGGAAATGGTCACCGAGGCTCCAGTACTGAGCTACTACGACGCGTCGAAGCCAGTCAAGCTAAGCGTGGACGCAACCAGTTGCGGAACAGGAGCCGTGCTTTTCCAAGACGAATGCTGCCCCATAGCTTACGCCTCAAAAGCCTTCACCGATACCCAAAAAAGATATGCGCAAATAGAAAAGGAGCTGGCTGCCATCATGTTTGGATGTGAAAAGTTCTACCAATACCTGTTCGGGCGAACATTCGAAGTCGAAACTGACCACAAACCCTTGGAGGTAATTATGAAGAAACCACTGGCCGAAACCCCACTGCGACTCCAGAAAATGCTACTTAGGCTTCAGAAGTACAACATGACAGTGAAGTACAAAAAAGGAAAGGAACTGTACGTAGCCGACGCCCTGAGCAGAAACTTCTTAAAAGAGACAGACGAAAATGAAAATAACGATGATGTACAAGTGTGCGCAGTCATGTGCTTGCCCATAGCACCAGAGCGACTACAGGAAATACGCACAGAAACAGAAAAGGATCCAACACTCACAGCAGTGAAGCAATTCATTCTCCAAGGCTGGACAAACAAATCAGATACGCCAGATGAGGCCAAACAATACTGGGACTACAAGAGCGAAATGACCATAGAAGATGGACTGATATTCAAGGGCAACAAACTAGTCATACCAACCACGCTGAGAAGGATGATGTTGAAGAAAGTACACTCCAGCCACCAAGGGATCGAGAAAACAAAAAGATTCGCAAGAGACATCCTATTCTGGCCGGGGATGCAAGCACAGATCACAGACGCGGTTTCAAAATGCGCAATATGCGACACATACAAGAGGCAGAACAGAAAGGAACCCATGATTGGACATGAAATACCCGCAAGACCATGGCAAAAAATAGCCACCGACATCTGCGAGCTTGATGGCGAACACTACCTCGTCTTGGTGGACTACTACTCGAACTTCATCGAGGTAAACAAACTGAACACCACAACAAGCCAAGCAGTCATCAACATCTGCAAGCAACAATTCTCCCGACACGGCATACCTGATGAAGTCTGCTCCGACAATGGCACTCAGTATTCCTCCACAGAATTCAAAACATTCAGCGAGGAGTATGGATTCAAGCACACCACATCATCACCCACATACCCCCAATCAAACGGCAAAGCAGAAAAGGCAGTGCAAATAGTCAAAAACCTCCTAAAGAAAGCCAAAGCTGACAAACAAGACCCCCACCTCGCCCTGTTGGATTACAGAAATACACCCCTGGATGGACTACCCTCACCTGCGCAGCTGCTTATGGGACGCAGGACGAAGACGCGACTGCCCACAGCACAAAATCTACTGAAACCGAGAACGATGGAAGGAGTTCGGGACAGAATGCAGATCAACCAAGACAGAAAAAAACACTTCTACGACCGAGGATCACGCACACTGCCAGCCCTCACCCCCGGAGACACAGTGAGACTGAGAGACGGCAAGCAGTGGAGGCCAGCTGAAGTGATACATCCAACACCCGAGCCACGATCATACATAGTGGAAGCAGACGGAAAACGGTACAGGCGAAACAGAAGGGAACTCATCAAAACGGCTGAAGATACCAGCGCAAAGGACACTCACACTGAACGGGAGAACAACAACTCAAATGAGAGACGACACACACTCTGAAAACCCAAACCCAGAGAAAGACTGAACCTGTAAGAAAGAAAAACTCACCTGATTAACATGTTATTCCCTTACAGGTTACAAAGAGACCGAATCAAAGACACTTAATGAATGAAAAAAAAAAAAAAAAAAAATCGGAGAGAAAGAAGAACCGAAATGAACCCTTTGATATGCTTAATATTATTTCATTTACAGTTGGACTAATGTGATTAGTTCTTATGGTTTTACTGTTAGGTTTACTTTAATGGTTCCTGATATCTTATATGTTCGCCTAGGGTGTTCTACGGTTACTGAATGTTGATTTTCTTACTTCCTTGTAATTCAATCTTTAATGTTCAGAAAAAGGGAGATGTAATGATATACCGCGGCGCTAGAGGGCGCCACCGCTTAACACAGGCGGTTTGTATATATCCCGCACTTCTTTGAAAATAAAGCAGTTTGTATTACGCAAGCACCGGAGTCAGTCGTGTCTCATTACACCAACCCACGTCTGTGTTTCTTGCGGCGCATTCGCACGGGATTAGTGAAGGCTGTGGCTGTTTCCCAATGTCAAGGAAGCATGCTCAACGGGCGTCCTTTTAAGGACGCTACGTCATAGAACGCCGACAAGCACTGTTCCAATGTTGAGGACACTCGAAATTGACGCCATTTTTGCGTCCTTCGTTTTTTGAGAATTCCGAGATTTTTCAAGGATGCATCGATGCATCCTAGATGAGCCCAAACTACCCACAATCCTGTGCGTTCACTGCGCGGGATCTTAAAAATGGCAGAGCAGTACACGTTCAAATGTAAGTGAAGTTATATTAGTTTTCAGAAATATTTTGTGCCGTATTGCTTTTTATAGATTCATCGTGTTAATGCAAATAATCAAGCTTAAAGACTTGTGCCACTTTTCAAACGTTTTTGCAACTTAATGATACCGTACGTTGCTGTGTATGTGTATATATGTATATATATATATATATATATATATATATATATATATATATTATATATATATATATATATATATCTACATCATTGCTTCCATGTTGTATTCAGAAGTGCACATGTGTTTACAAGCGGAAACGCAGTATTAAAAAGCGGAAGCGGAAGCGCATCCACACTAGCAAGTCGTTCCAAAGTCCGAACAAGGAAGCATTCGAGCTAGCACTCTCCATAGGACGCGACTAGCAAGAACGCGTCCTAGCAAGGCTGCAGCCTTCACATTGGGAAACAGCCGGTGTTTTACTCGAATTTACTGACATCACGGCCCGGATGTGACGTCAAAACCGCGCGCACGTCGCAACCCATTGTCGTGTGTGCACGTCCTTCATGCTTCTGCAGTGAGAAAGCGACATGGCGGCGCGGAGGAAAAACAGACATTGGGGCCGGGAAGAAACGCTGCAGCTGCTAGCTGTGTGGGGCGAGCCACAATACCAGAGACAGTTTGAAAATATGGTTTTTAATGGAACGGAGCCTGCTCTTTCTTCGAATGGGTCTCCAGCACCGATACGAGCCCGTGTTTGCACCTAAAACGCCTTCAAAAATGCCGCTCACAGTTTCCACCGCAGCCTCCATGTTTCCACCCGTACAGTATGGTTTCAACCGGGGAAGAAGTAGAAAAGGGGCGCAATAAAAAACAAAAACAAACAAAAATGCCCCTCAATTACTGAGATGCAGATTCGCACGGGACTAGTTTTACCACGGGACGTCGGTCTTTGGTGAAATTATAGTAGGTAATTTGCGGGGGAATTTTTACCTACTTTTTTACTGACATGGCGCATTCGCACGGGATTAAGATCACCGACGTCCTCCGCAATTATTACAAATTACCTGAGGTCCCCAGGTAAAACTAATCCCGTGCGAATAGGACTAGGCCTAGATAGATAATAGATGGGTAGATAGGTGAGCAGGCATTTACTAACTGGTAAATGTTGTTTTATTATTATTGACGTTATCGCCGTAACATGAAGCTATTACTGTTTAAGGAAATAAATAAATACATTGATAATATGAATAAATAAGTTTATAATATATGTAAAGGAAAGTAGATAACTTAAAATAATATCCTTGATATATTGGTTTTTTTGGACTAAACCTTAAGGTAGAGGTGAAAATAAAAACAAAACAAGCACAGTATGGGGAAATATATTTATTTAACAAAGTAGCAGATATTTTGTGATCGAAGAATAGGACGTAATGAGGCTAGTTATCTCATCTCAGGAGGAGTTAAATCAATCTGAACACTAGGGCATAAATCATTTTCTAAACCTGTCTGTCTTCTCTATGTCGAATATATTAACACTGTTTGCACTATTGTCCACTGCACTAACACAACACTGACACTACCTTACTCATAGCATCACTTAACCCATTCAATCTCAGTCTCATTTCAATTAATCTAATACCAGGCCACATATGAATAACATTTAATTATTTGCCTCAGATATACAACTAACTTACAACAATCTTATACGGAATGATCATGCTTCAATATAAAATGAAAAAGGTGATATTGCAGTTTCTTGATGCATGTAATTTATAAGCGCTGAGTGACAGGTCTAGCATGTTCCAGGTTCAGGTTAATGCACAGGCAGTGCACATCCACATCAATGGCCAATGGCTCGGCAGTGGGGGACCTCATGGCTCTAGGGAAGAGTTGCATCTCAGCATGAAACAGGAAAAGAGGTGACTTGATCGCCTTGATAGATGGACTGTGGTAGGGATCCTCACCGCGTCAGCAGAGTAATGTTGCATAGCAACAGTAAACGACCACCTGTCATGTGTTATTCAAATAGCAACCTAGCAGCAGATGCGTACAATACCATATCACATGAGACAATAGGACTCATATGCAGAGACTCGGCAGTGGACATGAGACCTCATAGTGCTCTCGTCAGGGCAATAGAGTTACTAAGGGCGCGATATTGTCTGCTGCCATGTCATAGAATACAAGCAAAGGAAGGATGGTAGAGGCTGCATCTGCAGGCAGGTTATGCTTGCATGTCATCTGCAGTCAGTGCCATGGCATCGGCATGTGGGGACCTCATGGCTAGGTAAGAGTGAACTTCACCAGCCTGAAACAGAAAAGGTGACTTGCATTGTCCTTGATAGATATGCTGTGGTGGGATCCTCACCGCTGCAGAGAGTAAATCTGTTGGCACTAGCAAACAGTCCACAATCTGAGCCACCTGTCTGCTGCTGTATATCAGGCCACTGCAGTCCGACACTCTTCCCTGGAAAAGCAAGCAGACCTGTGACCTGTGGAATGAAGACCTCTGTCCTGGTATGTCCTAGGGAGTCAAAAATGTTTACTGAACCTCCCTGGCAGCCAATGTCACTTACCGTAACCCATTGATTTGCAGAAACATTGAGGATCTGTACAAACCCTTGTGCTGGCTCGGTCAAAGTGGACAGCAAGGATAGGGAGGTGGTGGCGTAGAGCCTGTTGACGCTGTGGTACTTAGCCTTAAGCAGGGCCTGAGCATGGTCCATAGCATGGTCATCCAACCAAGTACTTGGGTTGTTGAGCATGGCCCTGAAGTCCTCCACCCTTTTGCTCAGTGAAGCTGGATAAGCCTGGCCTGGCTGGACACTAGTGATGACAACATCACAGTCCTGAAACAAAAAACAAACAAACATCGCACTCATTTAGCAACAATGTGAGCATGTAATAGAGCAACCACAGTATTTATTAAGTGAAATGAAGACTGACTGAAATATTTACCTCTAGTGGGTCCTCCTCCAACTCTGAATCTGCTGACTCAGATAGATTGGACACAGTCTCCTTGGTGGTCCAGGCAGCCTGGGATCCTAAAGGGGAAAGAAGCAACTTATCAAAAAGCTTCATAATCACTTCTCAGTAGTCTATTAGTCGTCTATAGTCTAGATTTTAATCATTCAATTAACATACTTCTCCGCACAGGCCTCACTGAAGCAAAGGGTGTCCTGGTCTTCAATGGCTTTCCATCCAAGGTCTCCAGCTGCACAAGGTTATTGTCAGTAACCGCAGTACCCTGAAAATATCAAACATCAATGTGAGAGCTAGATGAGTTTTTTGTATATATATATATATAAAATTAAAGAAAGGATACGTGTTGGAAAATTTGACATAAAGTCAAACCAATAATTCAATTTAATTATTGGCAGGATAAGCCCCTCGAGATGAAGCATCTTGTTTTCGAGGGGGTCCTCAAAACTAAATGCCTTTGATGTCTTAACCATTTTTGGGTATCTTAACCATTCACCTGTTCACAGTTGGCCAATCATCCATGGTTTGACCATGCCTTCCACGCTTCCTCTCATTCATCTTCAGGAACTCCATGCCTGGTGTGATCCTGAAGCGCTTGGTCCCCCTCTTGGTCCTCCTCTTGTATGCCTCTTTCTGTCTCTCCTGGGCCTTCTGTATGTTGGCAGTCACCTGATGCAGGATAGTTAATCGATATATGAATATTCTGATCTCGCAATTGCCTTTCTGTGCACATAAATACATAATGATAATAATAGAAATAATGATTTGCTTCCCATATATAAAACACTTGCCTTGTCAATGACCTTTCCATCGCTCTCAGCCCTTGTCTGGACGTACTTCTCAATATCCTCCTTATCTGGAGAAGCAATGTCCACATCATCTGGAAGATCTCCAGTGGTCTTAAGTAACAGGAAAAAGAAAGGCAAAGGACAAGCAATAAAAGTATGCTCCAATCAGCCTCAAAGAAATTATTATTTGGACACATATACTTTTCATGTTGATTCCCCACTGTTGTCTCCTCATACCATACAAAGTTTAACGTCCTCCCTGAAGAGTACAAATGTTGACTTACAAATTGTTAACATGGTAATATGAAAAAGTCAACCGCTACACACCTCTGATAACAGACGTGGCTCCCGTCCATACATCAGACGAAAGGGCGAATACCTGGAAGAGGCTTGGACACAACAGTTATTTGAAAAAACTATTTCTTTTAATTTGTCTTCCCACCTCTCCTGTTGATCATTAAGGGTCTTGCCAATGGACCTCTTCAGTGTCTGTTGGTCCTCTCATCCAGTCCGTTGGTCTGTAGAAACAGCAAAGTACAAGCAAGGGGAATAGAGAATTGAAAGAGTGTCGTTAATTGAAAGTTAATAGTAACATTTTTTAGAAGCTTATCGATCTTTCTTTTGTGTCAGTTATATTTCTTTATTACACAGCTTTGTTGAATACTCGATTCTGATTGGTCAATTAGGGCCTTCTACGGACTGTTATTTCTGTATAGCAGACCGCTGCTATGAATAACAGACTTTTGCTATGGACGCCGTTCTGATCATATTCGTGTCGGGGTCCTGCATCACCCTGTTGGGGTTTATTTCTCAATAATGACCGTCTCACTGTACATTATCCCATATGTAATATACACTATACCTGAGAATGGTATGCTGGTGTGATTCGGTGTTTGACACCAAACTCCTCAAAAAGGGACTTGTTTACCTGAATTAAGAAATTAAGAAATTATTCTTTAAATCTCATGTGCCTCAGCGTATCACAGGAAATATTAGAGCTCATCTGGATCAAACACAACTTCAACAAAATGGTCACACTTGCCCATTCCTGAACATCTTTGGTAATGGCCTTCCAGTAGAAGCGTTGGTTGATCTTGTCCAGCATCCTCTTGACTCCAAAGTGGCCAGCATGGACTTCTGTCAGCACCTCAACCTTCTCTTTCTCAGTGAGGATCACCCTCCTCATTAAATCGCCTTTCTCCCCAAGGTAGTACAATCCCCTAAAGAGGGAGAGAACATACATCAGCACTGCATCAGCTGTAGATTGCTTATAACTCAATTCAGTTTCCTTTGCAGGGCCTACTAATTTGTTAGAATGGAAGATGAATTAAGATGGGCTGCATAAAATGTTATTTATTTAATTCAGGAATACCTTTAAGAGTGAATTTTTTGGCATCCCTCCGGATCTGCCGTGAGAGCGACCATACATCTGAGACGACAGATCAGACAAAATAGAATTAAATGACACCATTTTCAATCAACCAAGAAAAACATATACACCTACTGACCTGCCTATCTAGCCAATCTTGCTATCTAGCCTACCTAGCTATCTACCTAAATTAAATTAACACTACGAGAACGTTAAACACTCGGTTTACTACACTCAGTTTACTAGCTAAATGTGATTAAACAATAACATCCAATACGAATATAAAGTTAGGAATAAATGTAATTAGGAACGCTAATAAATGTAATTTGTAGAATACCGGTAAGTGTTATCTGTCTTGTCGCGCTCCGTCAACGATATCGAGAATGTTCGCGAACTTTCCTACGTCATTCGACGCGATCGTCCGCGATTATCTGTTGCTAGGCAGGTTTGAATGGATCACGAAACCCGGTACAAATTTGGCACCCGGTACAAATTTGGTGTGACAGCTCACTCTCGCGCATCTGTGTTCGCGCTCGTGCATGATTACGCGTCCATGTACTTGGAAGGGCTGGAGCCAGAGTCAGCGTTGAAGGAGAGGGGGTAGGACCATTTGAGTTGTGTATTTTCAAAATCTGCTGGCGGTTTGCAAATCCCATACCCAACCTTTAACAGCGTATTACATGATTTTAATTAAATTGAAATTGTATCTCGTGCTGCTTCAATAAATAAATTAACTGATAAATTAATGATCTATTCTAAAACAATGCCCTCAAGATTAAGGACTGAGCTCTGTCCTGCATACTGAAAAGAGGGAGATTTCTACCCTGCCATGAGGCATAATTACTCATGATGTGCTAGCACTTATGATGTAGGTCTATATAAATAAAAATAAATAAATATATATATAATATATACACAGCCTATTGGTAGAGCTGTCTCTGCTGTATTAGTAGAAAGAGTGGGTTCCCATGCAAAGAGCCGTCTCTGTTGTTATAGTCTAGTAGAAAGAGGGGGTCCCCTTGCATCCGATGGATTCTGAATGAAACCTGTTTGATTGCAACCCTACAAACATTAATATTTGGATTTTCCAATCATAAAACATTTCAGAATGTGTTTTTCCTTGTAGTAATATATGGCTGTAGCTTTAAAGATAAAGTCAGGAGAATGAAGCATTAGGGCCTGGCGTACCCGAAAATGAATGAATAAGGCCTGGCATACCCTAAAATGAAGCATTAAGGCCTAGAGTACCACAAAATAATGCATTAAAGCTAGCGTACCACAAAATGAAGCATTAAGGCCTAGCGCAGCACAAGATGAAGCATTAATGCCTAGTGTACCCCAAAAGTAAGCATTAAGGCCTAGCGTACCCCAAAAGTACACATTAAGGCCTAGCGTATGCCAAATAAACCATTAAGGCCTAACGTACCACAAAATGAAGCATTAAGGCCTAGCGTACCCCACGATGATGCTATGTGACTGTAAAAGTAAAAAAATTACAAAATAACAAATTTTACCGAATCATTTTCACGATACAATTGGATTCAGATGGTTCTCTTGGGGATCCAAAGTGTTTTTCATCATGTACATCACAAGTATTAAAACATTTACACCCATAGGGGTGACCGGAAATCATAACTTTCTAATGTCTTCAATTCCTCTAAACATAAACCATCTAGAAGTCAGGAGATCACTGGTAAAAATGCTTAATTTAAGTAGAAACTGTAGAGTGGAAGTTTCACACTGTGTGTGTGTGTGTGTGTGTGTGTGTGTGTGTGTGTGTGTGTGTGTGTGTGTGTGTGTGTGTGTGTGTGTGTGTGTGTGTGTGTGTGTGTGTGTGTGTGTGTGTGTGTGTGTGTGTGTGAAATGGGCTTTCTCCTCTTCTCAGTCCCTCCGCGATTTGACCACAGTGGCAGTGGCACTGGTTGACATGACCATGGCAACGC
Organism: Melanogrammus aeglefinus; assembly: GCA_900291075.1. Classification (NCBI taxonomy): domain Eukaryota; kingdom Metazoa; phylum Chordata; class Actinopteri; order Gadiformes; family Gadidae; genus Melanogrammus; species Melanogrammus aeglefinus. The sequence continues at coordinate 19,446 of OLKM01002568.1, forward strand.
ATGTTCCTCTCTTCCAGCTTCAAGTAAGTGCGCACACACACACACACACACACACACACACACACACACACACACACACACACACACACACACACACACACACACACACACACACACACATATATTCCACACACGCACCCCTTAGGCTCTGATTTTACATGCAAGAAACCAGAAACACACACACATGAATGGAGAGTATTATGATAGAAGGGCTGAGTTCCCCTGCACTGTGAGGGATTATGGTGCTGACTGAATAATGAGCGATCTTTTTTCATAGCTCAAAGGAAGAGGTTATATATATATTATATAAAATGTATACATGCATCAATGAATCTCGCAACTCTCTAATGGCGCAATTCCACTGGAGGATGCGGTTTGGTTCCCAAAAGTGCGGCGCGGTTCGCGTTTCCACCGCCAAAAATGGGCGTGACCCGGACAGAGACGTACTGAGCCGTACTCGTTTCGCACTCGTCTCCAGTACTCCTCCATTGGGGTACTGAGATGCCTGAAAGGGTGCCGGCAAGTTCAAGCTACACGTGCCCTCCGTTGATTGGTCGACAGAATCGTCACTTCCGCGGCATGGGGATAAAAACAAACAAACAGTACACGCAAGGTATTATTCTGGACAATGGACATTTCGCATAAAACTTTAGCTTGGGTGAACAAGGAGGTGGAGACATTCCGAGACTGTTGTTGGACGACTTCCATGGTAACTCTTAAGGTTTAATGTGTTGCGCTCCTCTTTTCCATTGTTTTTATTGAGCAGGCTACACTGTGGTGCGCTGCTATGATGTCACGATGTTTAGGTAGCCTCCGCGGCGATCGACATCCGGCCTACCATAAGGGTACTGTCGGTGGTAGAAACATGACCTCTGAACTGAGCTGGGCTATATTGCCCCCTCCCTACCGGACTGAGGCGAACCGAACCGCACCCTCCGGTGGAAATGCGCCACAGGCCACAGTTGCTCTTTATGTTTCTGCCATGACTTAATGACAGTGTTTATGACTCAGGGTGAGGAGATGGATTGAGGTGGAGGAATGAATTAACAGCGGAGAGATGTATGGCCCAAACCAAATAATAATGTATGACCAAATTGAAATAATAATTTGAGACCAAACCACTATCTTCCTTCCGAAACTCCTGATGTAATGGTGTGTGTGTGTGTGTGTGTGTGTGTGTGTGTGTGTGTGTGTGTGTGTGTGTGTGTGTGTGTGTGTGTGTGTGTGTGTGTGTGTGTGTGTGTGTGTGTGTGTGTGTGTGTGTGTGTGTGTGCCCAGGTTCCTCAGCAGTTTAAGGTGATGGGCTACAGCCCCCGACTGTCCTGGGAGGCTTTCAACAGCTACGTCCCTCCGTCTCTGACCAGGCCACTTCGTTCCGGAGCACTGGTAACCATGACGCCCACAACATGCGGCCAACACCGGCCGCATGTTGGAGCCTCTTTGGCTTTTGGTTGAGGCATACTATCCAGGACTACACCTCTTGCATTTGGCTGTTTGAAAATACTACTCTTGAACCGACTTTGCAGACAATGGTGCCATTTTGAGTAATTCTTGTTTCTGGTCTTGCATTTAGTTCTGGTTGGCATTTTGTCTTACTTGCTTAATTAACTTTTATGTTCTGCCACTTATTCTACATTCATCCATCATCCATCTTCCATCCATCCATCCATCCATCCATCCATCCATCAATCCATGCATCAACCCATTCATCCATCCATCTATCCATCCATACACCCATCCATCCATCCACCCATCCATCCATTCATCCACCCATCCATCCATTCATCCATCCATTCACCCACCCATCAATCCACCTATCCATGCCATTCCTTGCCTCCTAACTGCTCCGATCGCCCCCTCCAGGATGAGCTGTTACCAGAGTTGCTGAAAGCCCAGCAGGCTGCTGCCTCAGTGAGGAAGGAGGGTCCAGGAGGGGCAGAGGACCAAGAAGAGGAGCTCAGGGGGGGGGAGGACCGGGTTGCAGAGGCACTCCTTCAGCCAGGCCCTGCTCAACTCATATGGATATTTGTATGTTTTTATCCATCAATCCATGCATTCATCCGTCCATCAAAAGAGTACCAAGCAACACCGTCTAAAAAAAATACTTCCACGAAAAAAGCTTTCTGATAATAAATCTGAGCTTATGTTCTTACAATAGATACAGTATAATACATTATATCGTAATATATTGGGTAGATTGAGTGTCACACTGTCAGGGTGGTCAGTGCTGCTGCCTCAGTGACTAGATACTGGGTTTGAACCAAGGGAGGGGGGATCTTTCTGTGTGGAGTTTGTTTGCTCTCCTGCTGATCACGTGGATTACCTCCCACACCACAAAACACCACCACAAATCCTGACCCGGCACCTAACCCAGGACAAAGCACTACGACTTGAGCTGGTTCAGCACTGTGAGCCAGGCAGCTGACTGGTCCTAGCTCCTAGTGTAGCCAAATGCAGAGAAGGTCATTCCACCATTGGTATTCATAAAGTATATCATGTGTCTATCGCTCTGCCTTTAGAACCCTGCGCCAGATCGGCAGATCTACAAACCCATCCCTCGATATCTGGAGACCAGCGCAGAGCTCCACCTCTGTCCTCTGCCCAGGTACCCTGCATCCAGAAACTGGAGGAGGCACACATATTATCCACAGGACAGTCTTAGAAGAAGATCTCAAAAAAAAGAAAACAAAGAATAGGTTGTCAGAGCTTCTATTTTAAGTGTAATTCCGGCGAAAATTTAACCCAGGGTCTTTTTCGGCATTAAAACCCATAAAATAAGCCCTCCAGACCATTTCTTTTGTTGATAATCAAGTATAGAGCTTGCCTAAACTTGCCCGGAGCAATGCAACAGCCCAAATGGCTTCCATGTTATTGGCTACGGGCACAGCGAACGCTTTCAAATGTGTGTTTTTTAACCACTAATATTGCTCAAAATAACACCCAACCTCTGCAGTAGCATAATTAGGGGCCCTACACACATAAAAAAGCATCAACTACTTAGTTAGCGTACCGGGAGTTTATTACTGTTTTCCAAGTCTGTGCCTTACCGGTAGGTCCATGTTTCCAGGAAGTCCACACAAGTCGATTACCAGGTGTTTTAAATTTGTTGGCGCCTCTATTACATTATTTACGGTAGCCGGTAATCGACTCGTGTGGCACAGACTTGGAAAACAGTCTTTTTTAATAAACCCCTGGTCCAGGCCGACTTGGAAGATTTTGCTGTGCCTCTTACCAATATAATGTAAGCCATTTGGGCTGTACACTGCTCCGAGCAACTTTGGGCAAGCTCTATACTCAATTATCAAAGAAAAAGTGTCTTTAGGGCTTATATTATTGGTTTTTATGCAGAAAAAAAGACCCTGGGTTCAATTTTCGCCAGAATAACTCTTTAAGTAAGAGAAGGAATACTACACTGTACAAATACTCGGTTACAACTAGAAGTCTTGCATTGAAAATGTTACTGAAGTAAAATTACAAAAGTAAGTACTTTTTTAAAAATATATTAGATAATATTTCTATATTTATTTAGCTGTTAAGTATGTAAATCGTTTTAATGTTGCATATAGTGGACTGAAAGCGCATTATTTTTTGTATCTTGTATGTATGTGGCCGTTCCTGAGTATGTGAAAGCTAACTTACAGAATATTTATTTAAGATGCTAGTTAGATGGACATAGATTAAGGGCGATAAAAAACAAACAATCTGCCAATTGAATGTATGTATTGTGACATAATATTATATATATATATGTAATGTTTTGCTACTGTATCCATGCAGGTTTACTGACAACAGGAGCAAGAAAAACTATCTAGACCAAAAGGTACTTTAATTTTAGAAATTTCCTCAACAGTGCAGACTTTGTGAACCTGATTTTATGCCTCATAAACATGTATTAGCATAGAGTGTAGCATAAAGAGTAAAAAGCTATAAATAAATGATACTACATTGAGTACAAGAGACATATGAATGTCTTTGTTACTAGAGTGTGTGAATGTATTTTTCTGTTTGTTTGTATAATGTAAACTAAACAAATTGAAATAAATACTACAAAAATACAGACACAGTATAATATATATTACATCGGTGGGTTTGTAAGATTACACAGCGTATCTCTTACTTGCTGAACCAATGGCAGGAAGTGATTAACGGGGTCATGATCTGGAAGACCTCTGATTGGACCACCTTGAGACGCCTCTCCGAGCTGCCCACTTGCTCCACCATGACTGAGCGGATGGCAGGAAGGTCAGATATAAATCAACTGCTTTTTAAAATCATCCTTCTCTTGTTCAAGTCAAAGTGACCCGATGGTTAGGGTGACCAGATCCCAATTCACCAGAAGTGGGACACAGACTACGTTTGTGCGGGACACAGTGGGTAGGCCCGGTTTTATGTGAATTTACGCTCTAGGCGACACCACCGAGCGGGGGGGGGGGGGTCGCGTACGGGTCGCGCTCTCCTGCCGTTCTGACCTGATTTTTTCTTGTTGGTGCGAGTGCCCTTAACCGGCGTCCGCGTCCCAGTTTGAATGACATGATCAAACAGCCCGCCCCTCCCCCTGATGACAGCCCTCACTGCTGTCTCCGCACACAGCTATTTGATAAATGCCAGATTATAAAATACGCATTTCCAAAAAAATAAAATCGAATCTGACTGTCAATAACAATCCGGGACCACGTCTCAATTTGCGGGACGTGTACAAAGTCATGGAAATGCTGGACATCTGGTCACCCTACCGATGGTTCAAGTGTGATTGATAACAGGGAGTGGTCACAGCTGATCGTAATCAACATTAGAGCATAAAAACAAATGTCAAAACAAGGGGCCACACACACTGTCGTGACTTATTTTGCTGTTAATCGAAAATATGCACTTCTTTCGAGATTGTGGCTTTTAGACACGCTCGCTCGTTTGAGTAAAAAATAAAAGGCAGGGATCGTCCGTCAGCTTCGTGGTATTTATTTCACGGAAAGCAAAAAAAAACATGAAGGATCAACATAAACCTTTTCTGACATACAGTATATCAAAAGAGCTGTCACTAAGCGGTTAAAAAACTACCGCTTCCCGTCTACCTATTCACCTGTGGCTCCTCTCCTAAATAGACACAGATGCACTTCATTAATCCAAATATGGCATCCCTGGCATGTCAAATGCAAAATATGTTTTTACTAAATGAAAACGGATAAAACAAACAATTAACTCAAATAACCAAGCCAAACCATCATGCATATTAATAAATAAATGAAAATGAACATCAAACCGAAAATGGCTCTAACATACCAGCCCGTAATTGCTTATTACATAGCAATTACTCAAATTATTATACCGCATGGAGCCATTATAACCAAATATAGGACATCTGTCCAATGTAAATTGTATACTTTAGTCCATTATTTATAAATCCAGCAAGATCAGTAAAGGGTGTGTCAGGTCAGCAAGATTGCGTTGACGGGTGAACTACTGATGGTATTGTGTGTATAAAATGTCCTTTATGATAAACAATCTGTATACTTTATCAATGCCTCGATTTATATGTTAAGACCCTTATTATACTACCAAAGAAGTGTTGGGCTACTTCTAGCCTTTTAAGTGGTTTAAAAGTGTTTTGATAGAATCGGCTAAAAACAGCCAACTTAAGAATACGCATACATGCGCCTTTTTGCTCCCAAATGAACATCCCAACTCATTATCATACTAAACATATCCCAGATCCATTTTACACCGATTTGTCCTGATGGAGTACAGAATCTTTTTGACCAATACAATGAGTCTCTCGAACACTCTGTGGTGAGGTCCTGAGGGGGTTGAAAGTCCAGTCAATTCCTTCTTTGAGTAATGCTCTTTGTCATTGTCCAGTAATTTCATGGACTCTGCCAACTCCTTTTGTGTTCCAATAAAGTTAGTGCCTTGATCTGACTGGATACTTTTAATTGATTCTGGATGACAGATGAACCGACAGATAGCAATAATGCATGCGTCTGTGTTTAGGAAACTGGCCACCTCCAGATGGACAGCTCGGGTTAGCAGGCAAGTAAGGATTACTCCCCATCTCTTGACATGAGCACGGGCAGGTTTCACCTCAATCGGTCCAAAAAATCCAAACCTACATGGGTGAAGGGTGGAGGATCTGTTGTTATCAAGTGGGAGATCAGCCTTTTCCTGGTCTCCTGCTATGGCCTGTAGTCGTCTACAAAAAACGCAGTCTTTAATGATCCTTCTTGCCAAAGAGTTTGCACCTGACAGCCAATACCGCTGATGGAGCTTAGAAAGCACGTGTCCTCTTCCTGAATGACCAACATGTAGGTGAATACTGGTAAGTATTAACTTTGAAACATGCAAATGTTTAGGAAGGATTATTGGGTGTATAACTTCAAGGGGCATAGCCATTGTACTGGTTTTTCTTCCAACTCTTAGGCTGCGTTCAGACTGCAGGCAAATCTGATTCAAATCGGATTCCTTCTCATATCCGATTTTTAGGGCTGACTGTCCACGCTGTTATAGTAAGTGTCCAAATCGCATTTGGCTCTGTTCAGACTGGGCCACATTATTGATTCATCTGACAGGTTGCTGTAGCAACGACATCGGAGCGGAGGCGTCATCCAGCGCGTGTATTGCGTGACGTCATGTAATAGCGACGAGAAAAACAATAACAAACAAGATGGATCAAAGAACGCGAAAGACTTTCATAAATCGACTTATTCCGATACATGTCCTCGAGCTTCGCTTGAACGGACCCATCTCCCCACAGATTAATGAGGCATTTCGTTTCTTCCTCTGTCTGGACTGAGGCGGGTGGTTTGGCGCATTGGGTCAGGTCTGGCGTCGCGTAGAGTGACGTCACGGGACAGTCAAATCCGATCCGAGTGTTTGGAGCTGTTCAGACTGAGACGCATCTGTCCAAATGCGATCTGAAACCACCTCCCGGAGGTGGTTCCGATCCGTTTCGTAAAAATCGAATTTCATGTGACTTGGGACTGTTCAGACTACAAAAGAGTCATCCGGTTCCAATCTGGATGGGCTAAAAATCGGATTTCGGCTGGCAGTCTGAACGCGGCCTTAGAATACCATCTGTTGTGGCCAGTCCTAAACTTTAGTTTTGAACCGTCCACTTTACAAGGGGATCGCTTTTGGACTCGCACGCAGTGGCGGCTGGTGAATTTTATTTTAGGGGGGGCAGAAAGTTTGTCAACCAAACCCCTGTAGGGGGGTCTGGGACCCTCCTCCCCCCGAAGATTTTTTTGTGTTTTACATATGAATGCACCAGAAGCATTCTGGTGCATTCTGACAAAATAATAAAGACAAAATAGAGCATTTCCTTACAAAGACGAATGGAGCCGGGAACTACGTTTTTATTTAATTTATTTGCCTTGTAGAATTCAGCAAGATTAAAAGTGCAAATACATCAATAATAATTGTGAATTATACACAAGTTAACATTCTCTCTCTGTCTCTATATGTATGTGTGTTTGTGAGAGAGTGAGAGAATGTGATTCTAAAAGGGGTGAGTGTGTCACGGACAATCTATTGTGATGGTAACTTCACTCATAAATCTATCTACAGTTAAGTATGCATTTAGGCAAATACGATAAAATATCAATGTAATATGTGCAACCTTTTATGTGTGGTTGTTCAAGTTGTTGTTCAACTGAAGGCATGATGCCACCATAGGTTTGCAGAGAACTATATACAATATACACACTGAAGGCATGATGCCACCATAGGTTTGCAGAGAACTATATACAATATGCACACTGAAGGCATGATGCCACCATAGGTTTGCAGAGAACTATATACAATATACACACTGAAGGCATGATGCCACCATAGGTTTGCAGAGAACTATATACAATATGCACTTGAAAGGGGTGGTGGTGTGGGGTTGTGAGGACCGCTGTTAACCCAGGGTCCATCCTCAGGGGAAAGAGGGGGGGGGGGGGGGTTGTGAGGGCCGCTGTAACCCAGTGTCCATCCTCAGGGGAAAGGGGGGGCGGGGGGGGTGAGAGAGAGAGAGAGAGAGTACATTACTTGTACTGAAACTTTGCTCGTCTCTCTTTTAGTGCAGCAAAGCGGTCAATGACTTTCTCATTGAAATCACGCATGTTGAGGACTAGTTCCCTCTCCATGGAGAGCATGGCCAGTGCATTCAGACGTTCCTGGCCCATTGAATTTCGCAGGAATGTCTTGATTCTTTTCAAGGTTGAGAAACATCTCTCAGCTTCAGCTGTTGTCATAGGAGTAGTTATGAGAATGTTCAACAAACTGTCTTAGAGAATGTCTCCTGGAGGTTGTAGCTCATGATGACCTGGTACAGTGCCAGTGCACCACAGCAGGCCTTGAATTCAGGATTCTCATAGATAAGACAGTTCCGTCTGGAGCTTTGCCTTGTTCAGCGTTGGAGATGCCTTCACAGTGGCATTCAAAGCATCAGCAGGAAATGAATCGCAGGACCTTTCAAACATATTTCCTTGTATTAAGGTAGCACTCACAAGGTGGCCAGTGAAAGAGAACCTCGCTTTGGTCTGAGCGAGGATGGTGTCGCAGACCTCTTCAGACAGCCTCTGCTTCGCCTCTTCTGTCAAAGCCGTTCTTGGTCTGTCGGTCCCTGATCGCTCTTGTCAGCCGTTCTTGGTCTGTCTTCGCCAGCTGGTCAGAGTCTCTGAATGCAAACAAACCAATAATGTGTTTGTTAGGCTGTGTACAGTACTGTAGTCTACATGCACAAGTTCACACTTTATCCAGTACCAAGATGTCAGTGAGTATACCCACTTAAAATGGGCAAGGATGCATAATGTTGTGCCTCGCCTAACCAGGATGTCCAGCACAGAGTAAAGCAAGCTAGATTACACCACTCACCAATATATTATAAAAAAGAACAATATTATAAAAAAGAACCCAAATACAGTCTCCTTTCATGCATATGTTCTCATAACAAAGCTTTGCTTTGAGAAGGATCAAATAATATAAATGTTATCTTACCTAATGGTCTGCACACTGCTTGTGAAGCTCTCGAGGGCCCTTTTGATGAAGACGGCATCAATGTCCTTCTTCTGGTAGCTTCTGGTACAGAATGTCGACGTGGGGCATGATTTTGTGAAAAAAACACAGGAAAAAAACGAAGTCTTCGTCCTGTAGCATCCTCACGTAGCCAGATGCCTCTCTCACGCTGAGCTGGTCAAAGGGACCATGTGAACCCGTCTTGATGGCTTCAGAACATTCAAGGAGGTCATCTCGGTTCTCGAACACAGTTTTGACGATCCTGCTGTTAAAATTCCACCTTGTAGATGAAGCTCTGGGTATTCTTCGTGAAACAATCTTGTCCAGAACGCTGCACCGTTTCGGTGACCGGGAAAAGAATGACGCAATACCGCTCAGATCGGAAAAGAAAACGTTGACTTTCTTGATGCGGGAGGTAGCTTGCTGCATGATCAAATTAAGCTGATGTGCATAGCAATGCACATAATGGGCATTCTTAAATTGTTCACGCACCTTTTGCTGCACACCAGCCTTCTCTCCCCTCATCACACTCGCACCATCGTAAGCTTGTGCAACGAGTTTCATTTTTTCGTTATCGTTGGCCAAAAGCTGGTTCAGTCTCTCCAAAAGCACACTGGCAATTGAAACTGATGTTGAATCAGAGATGGGAATAAACTCAAAAAAACGTTCCTGCACTGCATGGTTGTCATCAACGTATCTAAGCACAAGCACCAGCTGTGTTTGCGTGGAGACGTCCGTAGTTTCATCTGCTTGGATGGCCAGATAGCGAGCTGACTTGACCTCCTCCACAATCCTTTCCCGTGCGACCGCTAGCATACATTCCAAAAGCTCGTTCTGCACCGTCTTGGATGTGCCCTTGAACACTGGCGTTAACACTTTTCAGGTGTTCATCGAAAACTTCATCCAACTGTGCCACAAAGTCCACCAATCCAAGAAAAATACCTGGGTTTGTGGAGCCCTCCGTGTCATCCTTGCCTTGCAAAGCCAACTCGAACACTCCGCAAAACTTCACAGATTGGATGAGCCAGTTGAGGATGTGTTGGCTCTTGCTCACCTCATCGTTGTGGCGACCAATAGCTAGCCGGTATCCCTCGTCCAGTTGAGTGGCAATGTTCACAATCCCAATAGTCGCAAATCTCAAGCCGCTGTCCATGTGGATCTTTGACATCTCATGCTTCTTGATTTTCTCAGACAGATGGTGCATATCTGTCACACCAGTCGATATCCAAACAGTGCTGTCTTTCGTCAGGGTGTCAGGGTGGAAGAGTAGGCAGTGGTAGCAGAAGACTGCGTTAGCTTCTTCACAACCTGCTAGCCAGCTTTTTTTCTCGTACCAATTTGTTGAAAATCCTCGGGTGTAGGACTTTCCCCCCTTTGTAGAAATTTGTTTAATCATTAATTTTGGTCTAGGAGGTCCTGATTGTTTTAATGCCAATTTTTCTGAATTGGATCGTCGACTAAAAGGAACTTCTTTGAAAGACGAAACGGAATTGCGCACATTTGCAGCCATGTTGAAATCAGCAAGTGACTTGATCAAAGATATCCCCTCGCACTCTTTGCTCAATTTCGTATGACGCAAGCACGTTAGGGCGAGTCCCAAATCTCCATTGAAAATGCATTGAAGGCTCAATTTCCGAAAAAAAATGTTTTAACATGAGAGTCAACGGAGAAGGCTTGGGCGATTTCAACGTCGATGAATTCGCCCATAGAGGCGGGACCATTTGAAACGCGATTTGAATCTGACGATTCTGATTGGACAATGACAGATAATATGTCCAGAACACTGAAAACTACTTTTGCCGTGATAGGATTTTTTAGAAAAAAAATTCTCTTTCTCCCAGTTGGTAGTGCGTCGCCCAAATCGCCCCTATACACCATCCGCCCCTGCTCGCACGTCTCCGTTCAATCAAACACAAAGTCTTGCTTCTTCGTTGACGTTGATTTATTTTCCTTTTTTTACACATAATATTTCATTTGGCTTTTTCGTGAGCGTGAGATACATAAGGTCTAAAACAGTGTTGATTCCAGTGGCGAACCGTGAGCACTACAGCCGGGCCTTCACCTCAGCCCTAATTGCTGAGAAAATAAATCATTGCGGAAGAAAAAGACACAGTGCACTGAATGGAAAGCGTTTAACAACTGCAATCCTTTAATTAACGATGACAAGGATGCAGCCTAAACAAATAGACCATGATATCAATAACATTCTCCACAACAAGAAACATACTCGAATGAAAAATCTGGAAATATAAAATGAGGTCACAAGTGCAGGGTGGAAATCTATTTCTTGCATTTAACCTGTAGGGGTCTATATGCAGGTTTTGCACCGCCCAGGTAATATAAGGCCAGGTGTGTGTTTGTGAGAAACTGAATGTCAAGGTAAGAGGCGGAGGTCAGTTTTTAAACTGATCGTCGCTTGCAGGTGTGCCGCAGAATCTTGATGTTGGTGGGCTGACTTTGTCAGATATGTAAGGCTGACAAATCCGCCGCTGACCCAAGTGGATGACTTGTCAGTTGTAAAAAGTAGACAACTCCAGCCTCCTTTTTACAGCCTGTCATCTATTGATATCTCCGATATTTTTCGGTTTTGAAATGCCTTTCCACTGTCTTAACCTTTTCTTTTAATTCCAGTTCTGGAGTTGGTCTTCCGTTTTTTATTAATTTAAGTTTTTCTGTGAAAGGCCGCCTTGAAAAAGGGGATGGTATCAAGCAAGACACTACGTTGCTCTCGTCTTCCGCCATCGCTCTCACCAGTCTGCCCCGCCCGCTGTTCGGACTTCACGAAGGCCTACGATCTTTTGTTTTTGTCCCGTCCACTGAAAATCAAACCGTGATTGGTCGATTTTACCATCACTCTCTAAACCAAAACACATAGCTTGGCCTTCCCCGAGATTTGTGAAGTCCTAACCAATTAATGAGCAAGCTAACCGGGCTTCGAAAGAGACAGACTATTCTGATTGGATAACATATTTCTGGACAGTAGCCCTTTAATTGCTGATGTGAACTTGACAGTATACTTAACTTTAGAACATAGATGAGAGAACATGTATTTAATGTATTGTATTAAATTAGGAAATTTTGTTCGATTTTTTTAATATCTACATATATTATTTAATACTCTATTTTTTGGTTCAGAATTTAAGGCCTTCTCTGAAGGCGTAGAAGGCCCTGAGGGTTCCCCTCTGGTTGATTCCCCCTGTACCACCCTGATTCTTAACCTGGCTTGGCGACCCCACCCCCTCTCTGCCGGCTGCCTCTCATTAGGCTATACCTCCAAACAATACAACAAAAATCTAACATTTAGATAAATAAGAATAAAAAATAAACATTACTTAAGTCAAATAGGAATTCATTAATAGAATAATTGAAATGAAATAGATTTTAAACTAACTCCAGCCCCTAATTGCTCATTATATTGCAATAACATCACCAAAATAATAGACAATATTCAGACAAAATCAGTCACTACAAATTGTATTTTCAGTCCATACATGAAGTTCGGAGTTCATTCAACAGTTTATTCTTCTGTTATTCTCCATCTTCCAAGAGCAGACAGAGTTTTTTGACAGGTAAGACTTGTTTTTGTTTTGACTAGGACACGACAGACTAGTCCTTTATTTCCTGGCAGGGTCTTAAGAATCCGTCCTAGAAGTGTTCAGAGTTTCTTGGAGCAGAGTCATCCACGATGACAACAATGTATCCGATTTGGAAGTTTTTCTGAATGTTATTCCACCTAGTTCTTTCTTGCATGATGGAGAGGTATTCTCTGACCCATCTCTTCCAGAAAAGGTTGGCTAGATATTTTACTTGTCTCCACCTCCTTCTCGTGTACAGATCTTCTCTTTCGCACAGTCCGACAGGAATGACAGGATCAGTTTTAAGGAGCAGCAGATGGTTAGGTGTTAGAGGTTCCACATCATTCAAGTCATTTGTTATTGTTGTGATGGTTCGTTCATTATTGCCTCTATTATTGCCTCATTATTGCATCGAGACCTTGTTCTCACCACAGACCACAGGATATTTTTCAAGGACTTATTGAGTCTTTCCTATACCCCTCCATGGTGAGCTCCGGATGCTGGGATGAATAACCAATTTATTCCATCTAGGAGTAGACTCCTCTCGTGGTTTTGTTCCTTCAGTGATTTTTCAAGCTCCTATTGCACACCAATGACATTTGTTCCTTGATCAGACTTATGGTTTTCACATTTCCTCTTTGACGTATGAATCTGCTTTGGCATTGATACATGGATTGGTGTCCAAGCTGCTGGCCACCTCAAGATGGATTGCACGAATAGTCAGGCAAGTGAATATAACAACCCACCGCTTGACATAAGCATGACCTCGCTTTATCTCAAAGGGCCCAAAGTAATCCATGCCAGTTGAAGTGAAAGGTGGTAGGTCTGGCATCACGCGATCAGGTGGAAGATCCGCCATCTTTTGCTCTCTTACTTTGGACTGCATTCGTCTGCAGAAGACGCAGTTTCTGATTATTTTTCTTGCTGAGGAGTTTGCAGACGGCATCCAGTACTTTTGTCCTAGCTTTGAAAGCATATGATTCCTTCCAGAGTGACCAACTTGGACGTGTATGTGTCTTAGAATCATTTTTGACATGTGGGATTTTTTAGGTATGATTATGGGATTGTTGTTGCATACAGGCATTGCTGATCTGTATAATCTTTCTCTCACTCTGAGGATGCCTTTGTCGATGATTGGGTCCATTTTCAAAATAGGACTATTTTTCCAGCAGTGTTTTCCTCTTTCAAGCAGGGCAATACCCTGTTCAAAGTGTTGCTGTTGTTTGCTGTTGCTCTTTCAGTATTCTCATTGACCCATTCATTGTCCATATCCTGGACAGTCACATTAGTGCTCAGTAAGACCTTCAGGTTTCAGCCCTCGACATTAACGGTTGCCCGCTTGCCCGGGGCAGGTAAACTCTGTGATCGGGCAACTAAAATGTGACGTGTAGTTGCCCGTTCGGGCAAGTGATTTTTTTTCTTTGAAAATACACTAAATTGACAAAATAAACGTCCTCCTATATCGCGGAAGCGGAGCTTTCTACAGCGCTGTGCTGCGGTTTTCGGCCAAACAGAATAAGAAGAATCGTAACAATAATTTCCCCCGTCACCTCCGGGCTCCGGCGTACGACAACCGCTACAAATAAGTCACGTTATGTTCCTTCAGCCTCCGAAAACTGGCCAAGTGCCGGGTAAATGTAACGCAAATAAAAGAAAGACACCTGAAAACGAGACCCCGGGCCCGTCGGGATACGAAACTAAAAGGCAAAGGAACTTTTTAATAAGTTGGATTGAGAATTTTCCGTGGGTCCGTCATGACAAGGAAAAGGACGAGATGTTTTGCTTCACCTGCCGGGAGTTTCCGACAAAAGCAGACACGTAAGTAGAAACACAATTCACTATCCCCTTCCTATTTTAACAATAGCCTATTTAATTAGGGCGAGTTTTATCGGGAGTAACGTCACATTAGTGTCTGTCTGTCTGTCTGCCTGCGCACTGTTCAATTGTGATGAAAGAGAAATGAGTCCTCCAGTAAATAGGACGCACCTTAGCTACGACTTGGCAACGGGAGGTATTCTAGTCCGCTCAGCAATGAGCCGGAGAGCTAACGTTATGCATTGTACATAATCATAATTCGAAATTCGTCCCAGCCTTTATACCACAGATTCTCTAGGCGGGTCTATAGCACATAACCGCCTTGTCCGATTACAGTTTAATTCATATTTCACAATTTATCAGCTCTCGTTTTGAAGACCGAATCACCGCGCCATTCGTTTCAATGGGAATCGCGACGGTCTATACTTTCAACATAAAGTGTACAGATATTTATAATTTGAAATTCGTCCCAGCCTTTATACCACAGACTATACTATAGGGTCTATATCATATAAGTAAGGGATAATGCAGGGCCGGCGCCATAGGCATAGGCGAACTTAGCGACAGTAGCCGCGTTTACATGGCAGATCTATGCCGCATAGATTTCTATGCGGCATAGATCTGTTCCTAAAATGTGTTCCGAATGTACTGTATACATGGCAGTAACAAAAGTGTCCGTTATGTCTCTCGCGCACACCTGACACGTCTCTGGACCGGCGGCGACATAATGAGTGTCTTATCACTATCGGGGATTTTAAATTTGATTTTAATGAAAGCACAGCAGGAGAGAGCTTTTCTCTGCCTGCTCCTTCAATTAAGGAGGAGGAGGACAGCGCAGCAACGTCAATTTCTCGTCAGATCTTTATATTTACCCTATGCTCCGCCGCAAACAAGAGGAATTTGGATGCGAGTCCGCAGCCAAGACTGGTGGGAGAGAGTGGTCTTACGGGAATTTAGTGACCAGGAATCCTCGAAGGTCCAATTGCGCACTACTGCAGCTGCCATCTCTCTTAAGTTAAGAAGTATTTTAACGTTCACCCTGCAAAAGTACTAGTAGTAGCCTACTAATTTACAGTTATTTCGGACGCGCGCGGACACCTCATTAATAAAAACCCATGTCCCGTCGCTTAGCAACCGGACACGCTTACCGGACTACTTTTACGGAGTGATAACAAAGACGTGAATCAGGCAATAAATCCACTTTCCTTGACAGCGGTGAAGTTCGGTGTGCTTAAAAGTACCGACGGAGCTCAGTGAACTACTGCGGCTGCTCTAAGTTAAACCCCAATCTATGCGGAATAAGTGTATACATGGCGATTTAAAACGGACTACACCACCTATTCTATTCGGCATAGAATCTATGCCGAACAGATAATTGTATTCCGAATGAGGCGTATACATGACCATTTTCTATGCCGCATAGAAATCTATGCGGCATAGATGTGTCCATGTAAACGCGGCTACTGTGTACCAACGTAGTTATTATCACACATTTTATACTTCACTGTGTGACTGGGTTGTTACAATTACAGTAAAGGAATTATATTCTATATATAAATAACAACTGCCCATTTACTGTCATACATTCTGATGGGTCACAGACTTCAGTGTAAAACTGTAACCATTTAGTTCAATCTTATTTTTTGTCAAGGCTTAATTATTAACCATGTTGATGTTCTTATTGCAGTACATCCTCTCTATATATTGGCACAAAGTCCTTCCGGCACAATATTTTAGAGGCTCATGGCAAGAGCAAAAGGCACGAGCACTGTGCCGTTGCCGCCAGAGGAACAGAAGCACCCATGCCAGCTGTCATCGAAGGACTGCAAAAGATGGATGACGCTCTGCGTCTAAAAATGACGAACATTATGCATGCTGCATATTATGTAGCAAAACAAGAAGTGCCCTTTACCCACTTTTCATCCCTTAATGGCCTGATCAACAGGACTGGAGGAAGTCTTCCAGGCTGTTACCAGTCTGACAAAGCCTGTGCTAGGTATGCAACAGCACTTATTACCAACGTTTCCAATCCTTCTTGGCTTAACATTTATTTACTAAACAAAGAATGTCATCCCATGTAAAATAAAATACACTTCTGTCCAATTTTCAGGTTCATCGTAGACATTTACGATGTGGAGAGGGAAAAGTTGCTGGATAAAATTAAAAAAGCCATATACTTTTCAATTCTCATTGATGGGGCAACAGACAGCGCTACATTAGAGAATGAACTCATTTATGTTCGCTTTCTAGCAACGGATGGGCCAGTCAATGCCTACTTGTCTATCCAAGACGTTAAACATGGCAATGCAAATGGCATCCTGGATGCCATCCATGCAGGTACTATAGGGATTAAATGAAATACTGCTGATGAATCGAAATTTCTCCTTTTAAGCTATCTGTTTCATAAAATACCTTTGTATATGAAATATGCTAATCAAATAAAATTGCCTTGCATAATGTTTATCTAATGATTTACATTTTTCTTTTTTTGTTCAGCTTTTGAGGAAGCTGGCATTATTGATTGGAAGGAGAAATTAGTTGGGTTTGGCAGCGATGGGGCAGCTGTGAATGTGGGCTGCAGAAATGGCGTTGCAGCGCTTCTGCAGAAGGAACTCAACCACCCCCTCATCTCAATCCACTGTGTTGCCCATAGATTAGAGCTTGGCATCGTAAAGGCAATTAAAACCCACAAAAAGATGGAGCAAATGCAGACAATGCTAAAAAACCTGTACGATCAGTACCACTACTCCCCCAAGGCTGTCAGAGAGCTCAGAATGATTGCAGAGGCACTTGAAGAAAAGGTGTTGAAGCCATCAAATCTACATGGCGCCCGCTGGCTTCCCTATGTGCATCGTGCAATCAAGGTCAGAATTTTAGTAAATTATTAAACATAACCTCTTGAGTTAATCCTCTTGTTTATAATTTGACCAATAGAAAATGGTGCAATACAGTTATGATAATATCTTTTACAGATTGTGTGTGACAGCTATCCTGTACTGATTGCACATTTTGAAGACATGGCGTCTGTGGAGAGGTTCCCTAAGCCTTCAGCTGCAGTTCTCGGCAGGGCCAAACAGGTCCTTTCCTACCTGAAAAGATGCGATAATTTGCTCTTCCTCCACTTCATGTGTGATGTTTTTAACCACCTTGCCACCTTGAGCAAAATGTTTCAAAAAGATGACCTGACTGTGTGTCAGGCAGTTGAGAGCCAGGAGGCCTGTTTCTGGGAACTCACTTCATTGAGGGTAGACATGGGTCCCCAAATGGCCAAGGTCAACCAGGCCATAAAGGAGACTGGCGTGTATAAAGGAGTGAGGTTCCAGAATCCAACCCACAACACGCTTGAAGCAGAGAGGATCGAGGTGATTGGTAAGAAAAAATGATGTGTGTGATTTGGATTGATTAATGAACCTTTACAGTAAATAAGTAATGATTATCATTAACATTTCCTGTTAACAGATTTGATCATCAATCATTTGGAAGAGAGGCTGAAGGATCTGCAGCAAGGAGGCATGGTTGCAAAGTTTAGGGCTTTTGACCCATCAGTCCTGGCCAGCATGCAACCGTGCTGACCCAGTTGAAAATGAGAGGTTCAGGCAGTGTGGTGTCGATGAGATGAGGGAGATGGCCACGTTCTATCAGGAGCTATTGAGAAAAGCTGGCATTGAAGTCGATGAGGTTTTAGCTGAGTACAACCACTACAAGATCTTTGCCAAGGGACGAGCAGCAGTGCCGATGAGGGAGCTCTTCATGAGTGTCTTGCAGTCAGGTGTGAATATAGAGTGTAGAATGTGTGACAGATTAGTAAAGTGCCAAATCATATAATTTATCTTAGGAGACTTTTCATATAGAGCAGTTCAACACTGTTCATCTTTAAATATTATTTATAAAACAAGTGGGAGTCAGGTGTGTGACAAATGTTTTGAGACAAGTTGTTTAGTATTTTCTATGGTTAATTTCTTTTAATTTATATGAAATTCTCATTTCTGTCTTTCAGAGGAAAGGCGAGAACGCTTCAAGAGCTTGGCCCCCCTCATGGAGGTGTACCTGATCCTGCCAGTAAACACGGCCGTGTGTGAGCGGGGCTTTTCTACAATGAAGAGAGTGAAGACTGACTGGAGGTCGAGTCTTTCCTCTCTTCAGCTGCAGAGACTGATGTTCCTGTCAGTGGAGGGCCCCCCACTGGATAAGTTTAATGCCGAAGCTGCAGTTCACAGGTGGTGGACAACCTGCCAAAGACAGCGTCGGCCAGGGTTCAACCCCTGGGAGTATAGGCAGGGCTCAGAGAATGAAACGGAAATTTGAAGCCCTAGTCCACAATTCTGTTTTGCCAAAGTTAATCTACACTGTTCATTGTCTTTTTGTATTTTTTTTCCATCACAAACGGTTATGTATTTTAAGTAAAGACCGCGAGTTCAAGCTGGTCTCACCATGCTAGGTTTCCTTGGTTCAGAGAATGAAATACATTTTGAGGCCCTTTCTTCTGTTGGGCTGACAGGTGGTTTGACAGCTTTGCAGACCATAATTGTTATGTTTTGTATTTGTATTTACATTATAATAAATTATTATAAAATCAAACAAATACCTGTTTTATACATTTTCTTAATAGGCCGACGTTTTCCATTTTGGGCAAGTACATTTTGCCATCGGGCAAGTAAAACAATGCAGCCACTTGCCCGAAGTGGCTGTATAGTCACTGTGTTGACAATCACATTCCTTTTTACATCAGGGTCATCAGGAGGAAAGAGCATTTTTGGTGATGTGTTGGGGTTCTTTGGCCATTGACATTCCTCCTTTTGAAGAAAGTCGGGTCCAGCGTCCGTCTTTTAGACTTCAGGAAAGGCTCGATGTTTAAGCCCCTTGAAGCATCATCTGCAGGAATCTGCTCGGAGTCCACATACCTCCACTGTGTCTCACAAGTCCTGCATCACAGCAATTATATTGGCCACGAAGGTGTGGAATCTGATTGCGGATGTATTTGAGTACAGACTGACTGTCGGTCCAAAAGATTGACTGTCTAAGGTTCTGCTGAAGCTCTGAGCGTAACATCCTATCCATTCTTCCAGCTAGAGGAATTCATGCTTTGCACATGACATCACAACGACTGGCTGGCGGGCAAGGAAAACTTTCTCTAGCAACTTAGTAACCTAATCAAGCATATGCCAGGACGTCGCCAGTTTTATCATACGAAACGAATGTTGATATTTTGAGGTGAAAATAATATGCCAGATACTAATACAAATACCTTTCCTTTTCTGTGCCATCTGAAAGATCTTTTTTTTTTAACTTCATCATCCAACCTACAGCTCTTTTAAGGCTGTTTCATGATGAATAGTACTCAATGAGCATTCATGTTGGAGTTTTTTCTGTCTGACTTGCAACAATGCTGGTAAAAGTAACTTCCTTCCGTACTTCCAGGTCATTGCTGAAGATGGAGTCCAGTTCTTTTGGCACATCAGGCCATTGTGTTTCAGTTTTTTTCAGAAACTCTGGACCATGAAGCCAACTTTTTGAAGTCAGGAATGGTTCAACGCTCAGTCCTCATGATCCATCATCAGCAGGGTTTTGTTTAGAGCTTATAAACCTCCATTGGTTTACTTTTGACATGTTTTGAATGACTGCTGTTCTGTTTGCCACGAAAGTGTTAAACCTTCTGGTACTGTTTCGGATATATTTCAGAACGTACTGGCTGTCAGTCCAAAAGTTAGACTCTTGGAGGTCAATCTGCAGCTTTGATTGAATCATTCTGTCCATTCGTGCAGCCAGTTTAGCAGCACTGAGTTCCAATCTGGGGATAGTCTTTACTTTAAGTGGTGGGACTCTAGATTTTCCCATTACAAATGCAACATGAACTTCACCAGCGTCATTTGTGATCCTCAGGTAAGTTGCAGTACCGTAGCCTTGTTCACTAGCATCACAAAAGTTATCCAATTGTGCAGTTTTCACTTGACCAAAGTTCTTGGGCTTAAGGCATCTGTTAATGTGAAATCTGGACAGCTGTTCTAGCTCTTTAAACCAGGCCTGCCATTGCTTTGCGATTTCCACTGGAATAACTTCATCGCATCCATTCTTAGCTTTGCACAGTTGTTGAAGGATTTGCTTAGCTTTGAGTATGAATGGGGAGAGAAGACCAAGAGATACACAGAGCTGATGATAGAAAGTTTATTCCTTCTGGTATGGCTGTGCTTCTGTCCTGTTTCACAGTCACACGAAAGCTGAAGATATCACTCTCAAAGCATCCCTAGTGCTCTCTCGTTAGGCAGCTTTTCCCTGTCAAGATCCAAGTTTTTACTTGTTTAGCCTCGTCTTCCTCAAGCATGGATGCCAGGACAGCTCGACTGTTACTAATCCATTTTGTCAGCTGGAATCCACTAAGAGAAAAGATTTTTTTTTGGCTTTTAACCAGTTCTATTGCTTGTTTCTCTGTTGTTACTGACTTCAAGCAGTCATCAACGTAGAAGTTGGACTTGACTGCCAGCTATGTCTCCATCAAATTGATCACTGTTGTCTTCTGCAGTTTTTCGCAGCACTAAGTTTGCAAAGGTTGGAGAGGATCCAGCACCAAAGAGAT
Source organism: Melanogrammus aeglefinus (assembly GCA_900291075.1). NCBI lineage: Eukaryota > Metazoa > Chordata > Actinopteri > Gadiformes > Gadidae > Melanogrammus > Melanogrammus aeglefinus. The sequence continues at coordinate 40,398 of OLKM01002568.1, forward strand.
GGACCTTCCTTCGGTATTCCCTTCAGATTCCTGCTAATGTCTCCATCTGGCCACCACCAATAACTTGTGTCTACTTCATGAACATGTGCTGGGTGAAACACGGTCTCAATATCTGCCATAATGGCAATGGGCTCTTGTTGGAATCTGAGCAGAACTCCAATGAGCGAGTTTTTGAAGTCTGGGCCCTGAAGGAGTACATTGTTCAGTGATCGTTTTTTTACGTTTGTGGTAGACACCAGTGGTGTAGTCCTGGGGGTACGCCGGTATACGGCGTATACCTACTTATTATTCAGTCAGCATTGCGTATACCCACTTCTAAATCCCCCCTGATGCGCACCAATCAGTAATATCTCTGAGCCAGATTGACAAATTCTTCCTCTGCCTCTAATTGGCTGGTACTCACTGCCTTCACTGATTAGATTGGCTAACTTTAGACATGAGGACTGATGAGCCAATCAGAGGCAGAGTAGGGCGGGTCATGCCGAGCAAACCCGCTAACGGCTCAGGTGCCAGTGAAAAAAAAAAAAGCCTGAGGTGCACTTAACGATAACGGCAGCGGCAGAGTGACCAAACAACAGGCGGAGTTGTGCCGAGTTGATGGAGGACATATTCTGAGGTAAGTTTTAAGGTGGTTTCCAAATGAATCATCGTTTAAATGGTTTTTGTTCTGGCAATATGACTGCACATTTAGAGGAGAAGAGGTTTTGTTGCCAGGAGTTAAACTGTGCGAGTCAGTAACGTTATCCTAGCAGTAACGTTAGCTTGAAGCTAGCTAGATTGGGATAATGTGGGGAAACCGTGTCATTGTTGGTTTTCAGTAAGTGTTTAATCAACCCAGTTTGTAAGAATTTCATACCAGACTGTAATGTTAGATGATTATCTCAATGTCTGTGAAGCTTGTTTGATATTGTAAAGGTCTAAATTATAACGTTAGCCAAATTACTTGGCCCTGGGACAAATAGTTTAAACAAACAATATTGAGGTCTAATCAGGCTGTCTTATTTTGTATAGGGACAGATAACAATGAAAAGGAAGGGAGATATTGCTGACTTTTTTGTAAAGAGGCATAAATCAGGTCCAGACCGAGCCCAGGCAGACCCCCGCCCTGAAACCAGCAGCCCTGGCAGCTCCCAATTGGGTGCTAGCCAGGCAAGTCAGTGTGAGCAAAGACAAGGACCCAGTCTACCACCACAAGGTCAGAACATGCAGTGGCAGTAAATTGCATCTCCAGTTTATTGAAAAGTGAAGCCTTTTGCCAGATAATGTTGAGGTAGCTTGTAACAATACATGAATTATTTATGTGTGATGTTATTTTATTGCTGTTCTATTATTTTGTCTGTATCCATGTTTTTGTTTTTTTTGCACAATGCTAACATTTTGTACATTAATATAAAGAGGTTTGTGTGTAGGTGTAGGTGTGTGTGTGTGTGTGTGGGGGGGGGGGGGGGGGTGTTTGTAGGTATGGGTGTAGGTGTGTGTGTGTGGGTGTGGAGGTGTGTGTGTAGGTGTGTGTGAGAGAGATGCATCATTTTTGTTTGTTTTTTTCTATAGACATCAATAATGACTGGCCAGACCTGTGGAGTGCTAAACAAACAGAGGACTTTAAATCCAAGAACCCCTGGTTGGGATCCAAAAACCAAAAAATTGGGTAAGTTTAGGTAGATTGCTAGTTTGGGTAGAAAACTAGCAAACTTCTTTGTGTAGGTGTGTGAAAGGACCATGCACATGTACAGTTACATTGTTTGTTTATGCTTCACAGGATGTCTGGTCTGTAGCCGTGTGAACTCCATTGGGATCAACAAGGAGCAAGGTGTATCACTCTCACGAGAATGGATGAACTTTGACATTCAAGGGAAGTAGAACAAGTCTGTCAGTCTTAAGAAATAAGGTGAGGAAACATGCGTTGTCCAAGGCCCACACTCAGGCTGTAAAGGTGGCAGAGCAACGGACAGAAGCTGCCATTTGAGAATGCAATGGAGACTATGACTGAGTCCTATATGAAGGAAACTGAAGCTGTGTTTCGAACAGCCTACCATCTGGCCAAAAAGAACCGGCACTTTTCTGACCATGAGAGCCTCATTGAGCTACAAGAACTGAATGGTGTAAAAATGGGCTCAATACTTCATTCACGTTACAGTGCAACACAAATAGTACAACATGTTGTGAGTGAGATGCAGAGCAAAATCGTCAGCAGCATTATAGCATCATTCAGTGAATTAGCTGTCCTAATTGATGAGGCATCTTCTTTAAGTCACAAAGCTGTCATGACAGTTTCTATTAAAGCATCAATTCAAGAAGAAAGCCCTGAGTTCATATTCCTGGAACTTGTTGAACTGGAAAATCAGAGAGCAGATGGCATAGAACAGGCGTTACTCACCTGTTTAACTAATGCTGGCTTTACAGAAGAGTGGCTTCATGAAAACTGGGTAACATTTGTATCTAATGGAGCCAGTGTCATGCTAGGAAAGTAGTCAGGAGTAGCAACCAGGCTGACTCAGATATTCCCGAAGCTTTTTGTATGGCACTGTATGAACCATAGACTTGAACTTGCTGTGTCAGATGCAGTTGATGAGGTAATCTCTGTCAATCACTTTAAAACTTTTATCCAGAAGCTATACTCTCTGTATAGTATGTCAAACAAAAATGAACTTGAACTTGTAAATGCAGCAGCTGAAGTAGGCTCACAACTTCTTCGCATTGGCAGAATCTTGGATGTACGCTGGGTGGCCAGTAGCTTTCGGACTGTTCGTGCTGTTTAGACATCCCTGGGAGCTCTTGTGCAGCACTTTAAAAATGCTTGCAGTGATGAGATGAGGTTCACCAAAGAGAGGCAGATGTACAGAGGTTTATTAGACCGTGTTCAAAGTCCAGAATTAATTTGTGACCTCGGGCTTATGTACGACACTCTCCATGAACTAAGTGTCCTGTCACAGTCTCGTTCTATAACTCTCCTCAGAGCAGAACATCTGCTGAAACGCTCAATCAGAGTGATCCAGTCATTCAAAGAGAGTCCAGGTGAGAAATATAGTGAGGCTTTAGAAGCAAAACAGACTGGGGAGTATCGGTCTATAACCCTGAAAACAAATGCAAAGCTGAAATCCATCAATCCAGGCCAGTTCTTACAAAGCCTTGTGAACAATCTGAAGAAACGCTTGTCTTTTGAAGATGAGACCATCATGGACCTCAGCATCCTTGATCAGAATAAGTGGCCATCAAAGCCCAGCATCCGCCATGGTGAAGAACAAGTTAAACGACTGTGCAAGCGATTTAACTTGTGCACAGACCAAGCACTGAATGGGATGCGGGACCTACTGGAAGAGCCCAGTAGTGAGCCAAAGAATCTTAAACCTCTTATTAACTGTATGCAGACATTCCCGGTCAGTAGGCCTACGGCGGAGTGCGAATGAAACTTCAGCCTCATGAACAACATCAGCACAGACAAGAGGGCTGTCCTTCTAATTTCAAATCTATCCCATTTGATGATTAATATTAATGGCCCACCAACTTCCAAATTTGAACCAAAAAAATATACTAAGACCTGGTTAAAAAGCCATCGAAGTGCCTCTTCTGTGTGCTCCAGACAGTGCAGTGCGAAAACTCCTGAAAGAAAATCTGTCTGGAATGTACTTTAGTTTGTATCCCGCGAGACACCCCAGGCAAAAACAGTTTTTTCATGCACTGATCAATTTTAATATTTTTGGCTATTTTTCTTCCTTTTGCATGTATTATTTCATTAGAGTCAACATTAATGTGGTTATTTTACTTCATTCTGTCTCTTCTGTCAGTAGATTCTCCTAAATACACCAAAAGTTAACAGCTACTATGACATACTGGGCTGTGCTTGTTGTCTGACCCATGTCATGTCAGGTATCATTGTGAAGCTCTCTCTCTCCTGAACAATTTTATAGGCTTAAAAAATGTTGTTTCCTCTGTTGTACTGTAAAATTCCATAGATTGTTAATGTAAATCATACTTTTCCAAGTCTCTAAAGGCTGTTTTCTCAAAATGTGTTTTCCCTCATATTTTTCCTCTGGGTGCGAATCTCCACTTCAGCAGCACTTACAGACACCAAACCTTCTAGTTGTATTCCTGTCTATGTTCTGAAGGTTTTTACAGAGAGGATTGTTGATATATCATTCAAAGCCTGATTTTATTTCTAAAAACATGCCAGGTCCACTAAAGGAAGTGCAAAGTGAAAACTGATCCTCTTTTCTTTTTTTAAATGTGCTAATAATGGATCTTTTTTTTTTCAAACCTGAAATGTAGCAAACATTTTCCCATTGTATGAAGTCTTTAGTCTGGTGATATTCTGTTTTTGACAAAATCCCATTAAAAGACAAAGACAACAAAGCCTGATATACAGTAGTTAATTTCTCTGCACCACAGACCACAGCTTTGATATTCTAAAACTAGAAACATAAAAAACCACTCAAGACATGTATCTTCATATTGAAGGACATGGACATTGAGGCACTTTGTATTACTTTGTATGAAAAGTGCCATTTAAATAAAGTTGATTTGATTATTGATTGTACAGAGTCAACCACACAAAAGCCACGGCAATTTTATTTGTATAGCCTGTTTTTACAAACAGTTTGTCTCAAAACAAAGAATTACTTCAAAAAATGATGATATTCAATATTTATAGAAATATACATATCTAATGAAGTATGCTAAAATAGTGTTCAGCTATTGAAAACCAAACGGTGCACTTTTAAGTTTATCTGATTGGTTTTGATGTTTGGAAGAGAATGATTTGTGTGTTATATTTAAGAAGAAATATGAACAAGGATGCATTGTCAACTTCAGATTTGAAGTATTTTATTGAAATAAATGTTAAAAAAATAACCAAAACACCATGTTTCACATCACTAGTAACTACAAACTACTCTTTATCAAGTCATGATCATTTTATAATAGTGAGCATGTAGAAATAACAGATTTTTGGGTAAACTTAATGTAGTCTTACATGTCACTGTTTCTGGACTACCGGTACTTTAAAAAAAAGTGAAAATTGTGAGTATACCCATTTCTCCAGGGACCACTACACCACTGGTAGACACCATGATGTGGTGTATACCATATCTGGCCATTTTTCCAGTTGTAGATCCTCTCGAGGAACCTTTTCAGCATATAATTTTTCAACAATGTCAGTCATGAAGCCTTTATACTCAGTAGCATAGACTTGATCTCTTTGAAATTTCCTTTTTAGGTGAAATGTTCGCTGCGCAACCATTTGGCGGTTGTTTGGCATTATGTTTATCCGATCCCAGAGACATAAAGGTAAATAGTAGTGACCGTCTTCAACAAAACTTGATACAATCTGCATGTACTCGGTCATCAGCTAACATTTCCAGTTTTTCCTAATATCCTTTCTCTGGGAAGTCGTGTGCATACTGTTTCTCTAGACGTTGCTCAAGGTGAACAATTGGGATCTGATTCATTAATGCCACAGGATGTTCGTTTCCCATGTTAGGGGACCTAAGTGGACCATTAAACACCCATCCCAGCAGTGTATTTACTGCATACAGACCATCCTTTTGTGAATTGATGATTTTCCTTGGTTCCATAGCCTTTGGTGCATTTACTCCTATAAGAAGTTCCACACCAGCATCGATCTCTTTGACCTTGATCTCCTTTAGATGAGTCCACTTGTCAAGGTCCAGCTGGGTGAGTATGTTTCTCTTTGTAACAGGATTCTTGTTCTGTGTTTTTACCTTTGGCAGTTTCAGGTATACATCCTCTTTAATATTGCTTACTTCTAGGCCCATTATTTCATAGCTCTTGACCGTTTTTTCTGTACCCATGGTCTGCAGAAGGACTTTAGTTCTACGGATGCTAGCGTTGCGCTTCCTCATTAGATTCTCTGTATGTGTCTGTACGGCCCAGGTCCAGGAAGGCATAGGTAAGTATACTTTTACTTCCCTTGCACAGTTTTACCTGCACCGGCACAGTAGCCAGGATACAGTCATTGCCAGCCCCATTTCCTTCACCTTCTCCCAGTGAGACCAGAGCACTGCTGATCGATGTCTCTTCAGGCTTTGGTCTCTGCGGTGCATTATGAGGTGAAGTAACAGCTGTAGTTGGCTGAGATATTTTATTGTGCAGAATGGTAGGGAGCTTGAAATTGCAAGTTTGACAGGTCATTCTTTTTACACAGTTTTTACTCATGTGTCCCACTTTCAAACATCCAAAGCAGAATCCATTCTTTTTAAGAAACTCAACTTTAGTTTCACTTTGCTGTGCATCCATTCTTTTGCATTCTGATAATGGATGCTTGCCAGCACAAAATGGTCATGAGTCATAAGGAGCAGCAGCCATTTTGTATTTAACAGGTTACTTCTCTGGTTTTGTTTCTTCAACCCTGCTGGCAGACACCATTGCTACTGTGGTAGCAAAGCTGCTTCGCTTGCTCTTAATTGTGCTGGGTTTTGATTCAGCAAAAGGTCTTACATGTTTTACTTTGGGAGGTTCAAGAATATCACCAAAGAGTGGATCCTGTAATAGTTTAGCTTGCCTTTCAATACAACAAGGTCATCAAGTCTTGCCCTCCTTTAGCTTCGCTCTAGAATGTCAGAAGCTCTTATTCGCCATCTCTTTAATTTTATAAAGCAGTTTTGATATATATGAGACTCCAGTTTGAGGGCAAGTCAAGCTCCCCCATATCCCGCAGATCTTGCATTGTATTAAAACAGCCAATAAGAAAGAGCGCATTAGAATGCAGTGCATTTTCATCTTTATCTCCAAAATGAGCCTTCAGCAGTCTCTTAGCCTCTGCAAACCCTACATTTGCGTTCATATGCAGACAGCTTCTAACCAGCTCTCTCTGGCATCTTGTCCTCAATGCCATATTGAAATGCCCTTATAAATATTTGGTAGTTTAAAGTCTCCCTTGCAGAAAGTGAGGTCTCTTTGTGTTGAAGGACCAATAGGTTGGCAATATCATTTTGTCTTTCCATTAGTGTTAATAAATGATCATTAGGTGAATGCTGCATGCAGCGCTCAACTATTGTTCTTCTTAGGTTTTATTCTTTTTTTCGTTCTAAATTTCTTTATTATTCTCTACAAACTTTGGGACCTATCTCCTTCCTAAATTTTTCACCTAGAGACTCCATTCAAATTTTAAATTATTTAGAATAGCTTGGAATCGCGCACTTCTTTTCAGATTTTTTAAAAATATTTTATACCTTTTAAGATATTCTACTGACATTAACATGGGAGTCAATGGGAGGACAGCTACTTCAACTGTTTACGACCTAGCTAAATCATTTTTCAACCGTTTATCTTCGTTCAAACCATTTAACAAATCTTGACACTAGTATCTTCAATAATATCCCAACAGAATTTCGAAATAATTCATACTTTCTTCAGAATCAGTTTTAGTTTCATACCGGCTTCCTTTTCAGTTTCAAGTCTCATTGATTTACGATGACGCGGGAGCGTGAGGATGTTCAGCAGTGTTGCCAGATTGGGCGTTTTTCCCCGTCGGATTGGGCTAATTTTAAAGGACGTTTCAGGCGGTGTTGCCAGATTGGGTGGGTTTTCCCGCTCTATTTGGCCTGTTTTAATCATGCACCGGCTCGCTATACACGCACGCGCGCACACACACACACACACACACACACACACACACACACACACACACACACACACACACACACACACACACACACACACACACACACACACACACACACACACACACACACACCCCAACAGTGCAGGGCAATGCATTTTACCTTTCAGATTCTTCAGTTCAATTCATTTTACATTTCTGCAGGAAATTAATTTTGTAGTTCTATTCTCTTCTCCCCCAGTGACCCCATGACTCTTATTCCACTCTGATGACTTTAGTGTTTGATTGCTGTATCAAAATAAGGACAGAAAACATTGGTCCATAAGAAGAAAGCTCTGTTTCTCTAAGATAGATGAATGTCATATTCTTGTTCCTTTGAGTGATTTGGAGAGAGCAACATACAACCTTGTTGTACATATATTCATGTTTCTCTAAAGGATTTAGAGAGGGAGAAGTAAAATCTGATTAGTATATATCAGTGGTTAAGAAAAAATAAGTACATTTTCTTATGCTTTATAGTACTTCCAATGTTTTATTTTTTGATGATTGGCTTCTTCTTCTTCTTCTTCTTCTTCTTTCTTCTTCTTCTTCTTCTTCCTCTTTGAAGGTCTTTGGACCTGAAAACAGAAATGTTTCCAGAGAGGGTCCCCCAACCCCTCACTGGCCCCTCCGATGAGATTGACCCTGCCCTGGTTGACAGACTGTGAGACCCCTTAATTAATCCTTAAAGTCCTTAATTGTTTCCGAAAAGCAGCTTCATAGACATTGGTTTGTGTGTGTGTGTGTGTGTGTGTGTGTGTGTGTGTGTGTGTGTGTGTGTGTGTGTGTGTGTGTGGTGTTGTGTGTGTGTGTGTGTGTGTGTGTGTGTGTGTGTGTGTGTGTGTGTGTGTTTCACAGTACAGAGGAGCCAGGTGTGTGTCTGACGCAGGAGATGATCCGAGCAGAGTTCTTGGGGGATGAAGAGGTCGGCGACCGGACCTGACCCACTTACTGGACCAGAGATGCTAACCCTAACTAAACACTCACTCGCATAGACATATACAAACCCATACATTATAACAGACATACACACACATACAAAGAGGCACATAGTCACACTCCTAGAGCGACACAGACACCTGCACACACAAACACATAAAGTATAAAGATTTCCATTAATAAATTTGACTGTCAGGCATGCAGAAAACATGTACATTTGTACGGTTCCCAATGGAGGCTGACTGTGCCACTACACAATACCCTCCACTCCCACCTCTGGTTCAGCCTCCAGCAGCACAACGTGCTGTGGGGACCGAGGTTCGACTTAGCTGCAAGGCTTTGCTTGTTCGCAATCAATAGCCTCACGCTTGCTCTAAATCTTGGTGATAAATGGTGGCTTGGTTTCCCCGACCAGCTCTAGGGGCTGAACGACCACATGATTTGAATCCCTCTTCAGTTGACACAACAATATTTCATATTCTACGAGCTAAACCAGAGATATATTACATACATCTCAGAGAGCAGGCCAACTTTCCTTTTCATTTACTGTTGTGTTTGTCTGGATAAAAGATGTGTTAGGAAAAAGACGGGAGTCCTCCTTAATCTACAACGACAGCGGAGGATAATCTATTGTCCTGCGTGCGTGATTCGTAGTCATTGCCGTGGCGACAGGCTCCGGGAATGAAAAAGAAGAAATGAAGCCCAAAAAGATCAGTGATGTTGTTGTTGGCGCCGTTGCCATTGGTTTCCAATTGACAAGCAGAGGGGCCCAATGTGGCCCCTTCATCTGGAGCTCCCAGAATACACCTTCTGTCACCTCGCCACTCAACATTTTCATTGTCTTTTAGATAAATAACGCACACATTTCAAAGGGTGAACAATTACTTTCCTTTTAAGATTTATTTGGGCTATTTGCCAATGTCCATTAGCAAGTAGTCTGACAAATAAAAATGAAATACAATTTTCTAATTTAATTTAATTGTTTAGTTGTTTTTTACCATTCAAGTCAGATAAAGAACTGTCAGCTGTAACATTGTTACAGCTGACAATGCCGTTACATTTTCCCCTCCAGCCCATTACAAACGTTCTGCCAAGATAATACGGCTGGTTGTGGATTCAAGATTTAAGATGGTTTTATTGTCATATGCACAACAATTACAGAGCAGGCGCTGGCAATGAAATTCTTATCAATCAATCAATCAAATTTTATTTATATAGCACATATACAAGCGGCTGAGCCGCAACCAAAGTGCTTCACAGAAAGTGCTTGTGTTTAAGTGCTAAATGCACTTAAAAAGAAAAAGAAAGAAAAGGGTTAAAAGACAACGACTGAGTTAGACAAAATAAAAGACACTAATCGAAGGCAAGGGAGAAAAGGTGGGTCTTTAACTGGGGTATAAAAATATTTAAAGACTGGGCTGACCGGATGTGTAGGGGGAGGGAGTTCCAGAGTCTGGGGGCTGCCACTGCGAAGGCTCTGTCCCCCCTGGTTTTTAGCCTGGACCTGGGCACTTCCAACAACAGTTAGTCGGCTGACCGGAGTGCTCTCGATGGGATGTGGCGGTGGAGAACATCAGACAGGTAGGTGGGGGCCAGACCATGAAGGGATTTGTAAACAGTCAGGAGAAGTTTGAAGTCAATGCGGTAGCGGATGGGGAGCCAGTGGAGTGATGCAAGGACCGGGGTGATGTGATCTCGCTTCTTTGTACGGGTGAACTGCAGGCAATGGAGTTGTGATTGGTCGATGCCGGTGTATAGGGCGTTGCAGTAGTCCAGTTGTGAAGTTATAAATGCATGTGGATGACTCTCTCCAGGTCACTCTGGGGCAGGTAGGCTTTGGCCTTGGCAATAGTTCTCAGGTGGAAAAAGCTTTTTCGAAACTACTGCCACTGACCTGCTGCTCAAATTTTGAAAGGCACTGTCAAAAATCACGCCCAGATTTCTGACAGAAGGCCTGATGGTAGAGGCGAGAGGGCCCAGGGCATCGTTGGAGAAGGCTGGAGAGGTTTTTCCAAAAACAATGGTCTCGGTCTTGCTGTCATTGAGGTTGAGGAAGTTTGCACCCATCCATGCTTTGATGTCAGCCAGACAGTCAAGCAGTGGATGGAGTGCAGCCTGCCCATCAACCCTGAGGGGGAGATACAGCTGGACATCATCTGCATAACATGGAAGGAGATCTTGTGGTTGATTAGGATTTCCCCTTGGGGTAGAACGTACAACAGAAAGAGAATGGGGCCTAGTATGGAGCCTTGAGGGACCCCGCAGGTGAAGGGGGGCAGCAGAAGAGATGGAATCACCAAGCTGCTGTTGTTGTTTAAAAAGGATTGCAGCTGGACATAGACTTCTCGCTCAAGGACTTTAGACAGGAAGGGTAGCTTGGAAATTGGCCTGAAGTTAGAGAGAATAGAGGGGTCAAGGTTTTGGCTTCTTTAAAAGTGGCTGCACCACGGCATGCTTGAAGGCAGCCGGGACGCACCCAGAGGAGAGGATAAGGTTGATCAGCAGTAGAAGGATGGGGGCAACTGAGTCGGAAACTACAGAGTCATTGAGTAGGCGGGAGGGAAGGCAGTCAGAGGGGCAGTTGGAGGGCTGCAGATGTCTAACTTCATTAGAGAAGGGAGGAAAGAGGTACTGGGCTCAAACTGCTCGAGGACAGCTGGCTGGGGGATGGCGGGTGGGTCAGGAAGTGGGGTGGCAGAGGTATCAGTAGGCCTGAGTGCTGCAATCTTTTCAATAAAGAATTTTAAAAAGCTTTCACAGAGAGCAGGTGAGGGCACGACAGGGGATTCATTTCAGGGATTTATGAGAGAATTTAGTGTGTTGAAAAGAACCTGGGGTTTGTGACTATTTCTGGAGACCAGGGAGGAAATGTACTGGGATTTGGCAGTTTTAACAGCTCGATGGCAATCCACCAAGCAACTTCGTAAAATCTGGAGGGACACGTGGAGGCAGTCCTTCTGCCACTTGCGCTCAGCCCGTCTGCAGGCGCGTCTGAGGTCGCCCGTTGCATCGTTGAGCCATGGTGATGTCTGTGCTTTAATGCGTTTGGGTTTAAGAGGGAGCGACGGAGTCCGAGAATTTACAGTGCAGCGGCTGAAGAGAATGTAGATAAAAGCTCTGATCAGCAGTAAAATCAGAAGCTAAAGGCCCAGTAAGTGGCGGCCTACACAAGGGGGAGTCATTAAAAGCAGCTGAAAATTGCGCAGCAGAGTCGAGGGAGTTTAATCTAGACGAGGAGGCCCGCCTGGAAAACACCAGGGGTATTACCTGAGCATGGGGACTGATACAGCAGAGAACAGAAATTAAGGGAAGTGGTCGGAGAAAGACATGGCACAAGATTTCATTCACACAAAAACACCATAGGATAGCACAAGAATCTAGGATGAAGTGATCCGCCTGTTGACCCTTTTCGTGAGTTGGGCCGGAGACGGCTTGATTAAGACTGAATGAGTCAATGAGGTTCAGAAAGTCCCGGGCCAGAGGCTGTGACTCACAGCAAAACATGGACATTAAAATCACCACAAAATTGTTATATGATTCATATTTTACCCATAAGCCCAGACAAAAAATCAGCAAAGTCATGGATAAAGTCTTTGTTGAATTTAGGTGTACGGTACACCACTGCACATAAAACGGGGGGACGGACAGAATTAATTTCAAAACAGTTGCAGCATTTCAAAGCTAGCAAAAACCAGCGTGTGTGGAATCTGCGGCAGTGAAAAAAACGACTTGTAAACAGAGGCCACACCTCCACGCTCTCCTACCAGTCCGCTCTCGGTGGGAATTAAAAAAGTTTACAGGTCCGGTTGGAAGGAGTTCACTCAAGGAGAACGGCATGTGTTTTCACCAGTAGAGGACCCAGGTCTCACACAGAAACAAAGTCCAGCTCCCGGGAGATAAAAAAGTCGTTAAGCATGAAGGTTTTACTTTCCAGGGACCGCACGTTTGTCAAGGCCATCTGGAGGGTTAGCTCGTAGCTAGAGCACTGTAAAAGAGAGTAGCGACACGCATTGGTCAAGTGGAAACGCCCCCTCTGGTGGCGAATATGGGTATTGCAAATGCGCCCAAGAGCTGGCATCTTCTGCAGGTGTTGGTGAATGAGTAAAGTGCGGTATTTTCAATAATTTAAGAAGCATTTATAGATCACCCACGTTATAGGCATCATCGTGGGAACCTTTTACAGATAATATATTAACATATAGTGGCCATTATGTCACAAATGCTTGCTGTTTAAAATATGACAAAGATAGTCCACTAAAGTGTCATACTGTAAGGTGTACGCGCCTAAATGCCAACTGTTGTTAGGCTAACTGTTCGCCACTTAAGGCCTGTGTTTTCTTTAGTTTGTTTGTATGTTTGGTCAAGCAAGTTATTGTGGCTGCTGGCTTTATTTATTTTACCATGCGAGGCTTTTTATGTTATTTATGTTTGGAGCAGCTGGTGGTTGCTTATAGCAACGGTAAGGCGTCCGCTCGTCCCCTTCTGTGTTTGTGTCCGTGTGTGACGTGACCGCGTACGTACTGTAAACAGCTCCGTGTGTGTTTTTATGAATATCATTTTCATTTTATCATCTGTTCAGCTCCTCAATCCTGACGTCATTTGTGGGTGTGTTTTTATGCAAAATATCTGTCATCTGGGCCTCGCCATACTTCCTTAAAATGCATGCAACATTTTCATCAGTAAATCTCATCTCATCTCATCTTCAAACCGCTTATCCGGTGTCGGGTCGCGGGGGCAGCAGCTCAAGCAGGGGGCCCCAGACTTCCCTTTCCCGAGCCACATTGACCAGCTCTGACGGGGGGATCCCGAGGCGTTCCCAGGCCAGTGTTGAGATATAATCTCTCCACCTAGTCCTGGGTCTTCCCGAGGGTCTCCTCCCCACTTGGTCGTGCCTGGAACACCTCCCAAAGGGAGGCGCCCAGTGGCATCCTTACAGATGCTCCCGAACCACCTCAACTGACTCGCTTTTCTAAGCAAAGGAGCAGCCGGCTCTAATCTGAGCTCCTCACGGATGACTGAAACTTCTCACCCTATCCCTAAGGAGAAGCCAGCCACCCCTCCTGAGAAAACTCATCTCGCGCCGCTTGTACCCGTGATCTTTGTCCTTTCGGCCATCACCATCCCTTCAATGACCATTAGGTGAGGATAGGAACGAAGGATTGACCCGAGCTAGATCGAGAGTTTTTGCCTTGCGGCTCAGCTCTCTTTTCGTCACAACGTGTGGGTGAAGCGACGAACGCAATACCGGCTCCCGCTGCTCCGATTCTCCGGCCAATCTTCATGCTCATCGTCCCCTCACTCAGCGAACAAGACCCCCAAGGTACTTGAACTCCTTCAACTTGGGCTAAGGACTCATTTCCCTACCCGGAGTAGGCACAACCACCGGTTTCCTGCTAAGAGTCATGGCCTTCAGATTTAGAGGTGCTGATCCTTCATCCCAGCCGCTTCACACTCGCCAGCCATCCGATCCAGTGAGTGCTGCAGGTCACAGGCCGATGATGCCATCAGGACCACATCATCTGCAAAGAGCAGTGATGAGATCCTCAGACCACCGAACTGCAACCCCTCCCCACCACGACTACGCCTCGATATCCTGTCCATGAATATCACAAGCAGGATTGGTGACAAGGCGCAGCCCTGGCGAAGGCCAACACCCACCGGGAACGAGACTGACTGGCTGCCGAGAACCCGGACACAGCTCTCGCTTTGGGAGTACAAGGATTGGATGGCCCTGAGGAGAGACCCCCCCACCCACATACCCCCGCAGCACCTCCCACAGTTTCTCCCGGGGGACCCGGTCATATGCCTTCTCCAGATCCACAAAACACATGTAGACCCAGTGGTGTAGTCTACGTGATACGCAGGTATACGCCGTATAACCACTAGGAAAACTCCAGCATTTGCGTATGCCCACTTAAAAATGCGCAATGATGATACGTATCAATTTCGATCGAGGACAGAATTTCTCTTTATTTCATGAATATGAAAAGTATGACACTTCTTCAATTTTCCTTGGTCGGAAGTCGGGAGGAGTCCCGAGTTCCGAGCATGGACATATAAAAAGTCTGAGTACAATGGAACGCAGCATTATAGCGCGAGAGGTTTCCGTCCATGGTCCGTGCCGTGCCCCGTCACCTAGACCTGACGTCACGTCACCTAGCAACAGCGAAATCATCTTTGTGGGCTCCTCGGTGATTTCCAACTTTGTGTCCAACTTCCAAAGTCAATAATGAATATCAAACGAAAGACAACAAACCACTTTGAACGATTTTTTTAATGCAAAAAAGGCCTGACTGCTGCCTTGGATGCAACTCCCGTTAGTCGGGTAGAAAGATGGGAGAAAGATGTTGGAAGAGGGAACTACAGCGCGGAGCCTTGAACCAGCAGTGTACCGGTAAGTGAAAAGTCGTATATTCGTATACAAGTTTAACTTTAGCAGATAATTAGCCTAATAGAGTTACTAGCTTATAAGGAGCTTTTCCAAAACTGAGAATAAATACACACACATAGGTCCTAGCACTATATTCATTAAACAGCCCTTGCTAGTCCTTAATCTTGGGTGTAGTAAAAGATAAAAACAATTTAGCCAGGCCTGATTTGTCAACGAAACCATTTTCCCCCCACCTTAAAGGATTGCCGTTGGGCCAACGTACCTTATTATTGCACATTTTAGTGAAGTGAGTGAGTCAGTGTGTGTGTGTGTGTGTGTGCTATAAAATATGTCATTGTTCCTTCTAGATAATAATCTCCTGGCCGCAGCCCCTGTGGACTGAGAGTCAGGCCAGGAAGTTTAAAGGCAGGCATATCTCTTGGTTAGAATGGGAAGGACAGAGAAAGTTGGGTAAAATATCAGCCAACTTGTAAAGCTGGTATACAGAAGCACACCCTCAGATGCTGGCCCTGAAATACAAGAACATTTGGAGAGGTTTTGTAAACTAGCAGGCCACCTACATTAAAGGTGAAGAAGACATTGTTGACAAAAAGTGTTTGTATTCCACACAAATATCCTTCATGTTCCTGTGTGGTTATTACTTTTGATACAATGAAGGGTGTTGTGTTTGTGTTTTAATGTTTGTCATGTGCCCTCTTGCTGTTCGTTTGAGTTTTTGAGGATGTACTGTTTTTTTCTTTTTCTCACTGAAACAGATGTTGTTATTTCTATAGCTGATATGTTTAATTTATTTTAATTTATTATTTAATAATGACTCTGTGGTAATAAATGTCCTGTGCAAAAGATTCAAGTATCCCTTCGTCTCCTTCCTTCCCTCTCATTAGTACTCAGGGCCAGCAGCCGGTTACATATATACAGTAGTATAAGTGTTTAATATAGAAAAACAGTTTTTTTTTATTGATGTTTTATAGTAGTTTATTTGATGCTAGTTGCTAATGCTGATTTTAATTTGAACTATTCATTGTCCTAGAAAGCTTATGACAATATTAAGTGTTTGAATAATTCTGAATTACTTATGGTGGTTGTAGGCTTACTGTATGCAACAGTGAGTGTGGCGGCGTTTTTTAGGATGGGTATCGAAAGAGGCTAATAGGAAATCATCACAGTATGCCCCACTACAAAAGACCTAGACTACACCCACTAGTGTGTAGACCGGATGGCATTACTCCCAGGCCCCCTCCAGGAATCCTTTGCGGAGAGTGAAGAGCTGGTCCGTCGTAGTTCCACGTCCGGGGCGAAAACCGGCATTGTTCCTCTTCAATCTGAGGTTTCGACGGATCGGGCCGAACCCTCCTTTCCAGCACCTTGGAGTAGACTTAACCAGGGAGGGCTGAGAAGTGTGATACCCCGGTAAATTGGAGCACACTCTCTGGGTCCCGCTTTTGAACAGGGGGACCACCACGCGCCAGTTTTGCCACTCCTTTGGCAACTGATATGGCACCGACGTCCCATGCAATGTTGAATAGGGCGTGTCAACCATGACAGGCCCCTCAAACACCCCAGAGCTTTTTAGCATTTCTGGCTGGATCTCATCAATCCCTGGGCTTTGCCACTGCGGAGTTGTTTAACTACCTCAGTGACCTCCACCAGGGAATTGACGATGAACCACCATCAACCTCGAGCTCTTGCCTCCATCATAGAGGGCATATTGTTAGTCGGATTCAGGAGTTTCTCAAAGTGTTCCTTCCACCGTCCGACTACCTCCTCAGTTGAGGTCAACACAGAGTCCCATCCTTACTGTACACAGCTTGGATGGTTCCCCGTTTCCCCCTCCTGAGGTGCGGGATGGTCTTTCCAGAAACACTTTGGTGCCGACCGAAAGTCCTTCTCACATGGCCTCTCCGAACTTTCTCCCAACACCGCTGCTTAGCCTCGTCAGACACGGCAGCGGCTGCAGCCCTTCGAGGCCTGTCGGTACCTGCAACTGCGTCAGGAGTCCTCCGGATAACATATCCCGAAAGGCCTCCTTCTTCAGTCGGACGGCTTCCCTGACCACCGGTGTCCACCAAGGTGTCCGAGGGTTACCGCCCCTTGAGGAACCTAAGACCCTGAGGCCACAACTCACCGCCGCAGCTTCAGCAATGGAAGGCTTTGAAACACCGCCCACTCCCGGCTCTCAATGCCCCCAACCTCCACAGGAATGCTAGAAAAAGTCTCCGCCTGGACGGTGTGAGTTGAGAAGATCTCCTAGGGACAGGGGCCTCCTCCAGACGTTCCAATTCACCCGCACACTACTCGTTTGGGCTTACCCAGGTCTGTTCCAGGAATCTTCCCACACTTCCCTGATCCGACTCACCACCACCACATGAGTGATCGTCGTGGTCGTTGACAGTTCAGCCCTCTCTTCACCCGAGTGCCCAAAACATGCCGCCTCAGATCAGATGACACGATTTACAAAATCGATCATCGATCTTCCGCCTAGGGTCTCTGGTACCATGTACACTTATGAGCACCCTTATGTTCGAACATGGTGGTTTGTTATGGCCAATTCATGACTAGCACAGAAGTCCAAGTAACAAACGACCACTCGGGTTTAGATCAGGGAGGCCGTTCCTCCCCACCACGGCCTCTCCAGGTGTCTCCATCGTTGCCCACATGGGGCGTGTGAAGTCTCCCAGTAGAACTACGCAGTACCCCTACTGGAGCCCCATACAGGAACTCCATTCAGGGTCTCCAAGAAGGGCCGAGTACTCTGAACTGCTGTTCGGTGCATCACCACAAACAACAGTCAGAAGTTTTCCCCCCACCACCCTTAGGCCGTAGGGAGGCGACCCTCTCTCGTCTACCGGGTAGGTAAAACTCCAACACCGCGGCGGCTCAGCCGGGGATTTATGAGTATCCCCCACACCCCGCCTGGCGCCCTCATGCCTCATCAGTAAATCACCAAGTGTATTTCAATTCTTATAATTTTATTGTAAGTAGCCTACATTCAATTAAATAATAAATAAAAATAAACATTTTAATTATATTATGAATGTTGGACCAATGTGAATAGTATGTGTAACATGGCCTAAGTGTAGAAGAAAAAATTATGTATATTGTTAATAAAGAGGATAAAGAATTACACAATCAAATTACTATTAATATTGTTTATTGTAAACATTAAGTATTAGGCTGCATTATTTATATTTTAGCCTCCACTGTGGAATGATTTTATTTTTGTCAATACTTTCATATATGTGTCACCACAGTCAGACAGAGAAATTAATTATTATAATTAAAAATATTTTTTGAAAAATCCATTGATTTTAGTTTTAAAATGCTTTTTAAAATTTGCTTTGTCTGTTCATCTCACATATATATTATGCATTTTAAAATAACTTTTTCACAGTTTAATAATTAAATGAAATAAGATTAACTTATCAGAGGACATGTGCTGCTTTGTGTGGGTACTGGCCTTTGTACCTATATAATCAAATAATTAATACAAATATCAACAAAAATATGAAAAATGTGTTTATATTGTAATTAATTTTGGAAATAAAATAAAATTATAAACAATAACTTAATATGACCAAAGGCACCTAAAAGCAAAAACACAGCAGTTTTCATCAATTTTACAAAGCAAGTTGGCAACACACATACATTGGGAGTGAAATGGGTTTCTTTCTTGGGCGGATTTGCAATACCCATATCCCGCCACTAGGGGGAGAATAAAGTTACACACCGGGAGTCAATGGTGGTGTCCGTTAACTACTCCTTTTCCAGTGCTCTAGTAGCTAAGCCGCTGGACCGGTGCGCTTCACAACAGGCGTAAGGCTAGAGTGGTCAACGCCAACGGCCGCATCTACGCTGGGAACACAGAGGGGACTTGAGTACGACGCGGTTCTGGTCAACCGCTGTCGGGCGGCTTGTGGGGCTGGAAACAGCCGCGGTGGACGAGGCCAGTCTGGCAAACATCACGGTCGAGGAAGGCTTCAGCAGGAGTAACAGGCGAGACGGAGACAACAGGGGACGGAGCCACCACACTAGACGCCCGAGCGGCAGTTTCGTTTTGAGGACAGTTGGATCTTGAGTTTCACCAGCAGAACTTCGCCCCTCCTTCCTCGTCTCCCTGGAGCGTTTCTTGCGAGGAGGGGCCGCGGGCGAGAGACGCAGGTAAATAGGGATACCTGACAGCACGGGCGGGGGACGCTTGTTCCAATCACTTGGTTCGGGTCTAGCTGCCCGAGCCTCACGGAGAACTTTGTCGCGGATGTTAACAGCAGGAGCTTGACGATCGTAGCACAGTAGGGCAAACACATCCGGATCGAAGCATAAAAACAGGGCTGTAACAAACATAAAAAAGAGCGCCCGTGGAAGACGACTCGCCGAACACACTGGTGCCATCTTGCCACTAACATTTTGCTCTTAGGCTTGGGCTCCTCCAACAGTGCAATATAAGAGAAAGTAAAGGTATATGAGAATCACAAGTAGGAAAGCTGAGACTTAAATTATAAAAAATATATATAATAATAATAATAAAAAGTAAGTGTATAAGAGAAACACAAGTAGGGGAGCAGAGACCTAAATGCAAACCTAAATAAATGTAAAATGTAAACAGACGTGTTTATCCAGATGTCGACTGGTATAAAGTGGTAAGTTATAAAGTGGCAAGTTATAAAGTCTTATGGTGGTGAGCTAAGTAGCTTAGGAGTTTCAGTAGTAGTCTTTATAGATCCGTGGATGAAACTGATCGTCTGTGTCTGGTGGTGCGAGACCGGATGCTGCGGGTAGCGTCCTACCAGACGGGAGGCAGCTGTAAACAGTTTATTACTGGGGTGATGAGGGTCTTTAATAATCCGGTTAGTCTTCTTCCTGCAGCGCTCCCTGCAGAGTGTAGAGGTCCTCCGTAGATGGCAGCTCCGTCCTGGTAATGGGCAGCTTTCACCACCATCTGTAATATCTTACGGTTGAGGGCGGAGCCACTGCCATACCAGGCGGTGATGCAGCCAGTCAAGATACTCTTTTGGTGCACTGTAAGAAATTGCAGAGTATCCTGGAGTCCATGTTAAAAAACTCCGCAGCCTGTATTGAGGAGAAGACAGCTGTCTTGGCGTCCTTTTGTGATGTGTCGGTGTGGTGCATCCAGGTAGGTCGCTCGCAGATGTGACGCCCGAGGAACTTGGAGGCCTGCTGACTCTCTCTACTGTAGTCCGCGTTGATGGTGATGGGGCTGCTGCGGCTCCCTGCCACTTCCTGTAAGTCCAAAATCAGCTCCATAGTTTTGCTGAGGTTGAGCTGCAGGATGTTGTCCTGGCACCAAGATGTCAGGGCTCTCACCTCTCTGTACGCCGTTCCGTCGATGACGGTCGTCAGCAAACTTGACGATGGTGTTGGAGCTGTGTGTGGCCACGCAGTCATGTGTGAACAGGGAGTAGAGAAGAGGGCTGAGCACGCAGCCCTGGGGTGCGCCGGTGTTGAGAGTTTGGGTGAATGATGTGGCGTTTCCTTTCCGCACTGCCTGGGGTCTGACCGTCAGGAAGCTCAGGATCCAGTTCAAAAGGGTGGGGTTGAGCCGCGAGGTCCCCTGAAGCTTCACAAGCAAGCTGCGAGGGCACAATGGTGTTAAATGCTGAACTGTAGTCAATGAACAGCATATATCACATATGTGTTCCTCTGGTCCAGGTGGGACAGGGCAGTGTGGAGGGTGAGGGCAATGGCATTGTCTGTGGACCTGTATGCCCCGTGCAAACTGCAGGGGTACATTGAGTCAGGGGGGGAGGAGGTGATGATGGATTTGACTAACCGCTCGAAGCACTTCATGCGATGGACGTGAGTGTAACTGGTGGTCGTCGTTGAGGCAGACGCTTTTGATTTAATTGGGGATGGAATGATGGTGGACTTTTTGAGACAATGTGAAGGACACAGACTGGAGCAGTGACTTGTTGAAAATGTCTGTAAACACACCTGCCAGCTGATCTAAAAAAAAAGAGGGATAAATGTTCCCTCAACAGATTGGATAACGTTCCTACTGCAACTGGCCTTTATGGTTTCTTGTTTTTCTTGGAAATTTATCTAAAACGATTAAAATGAAGTATGGACGAAATTGACGAAATGTGTTGCCTGCCATTTCCCGCGTGGTTTAAAGGTCCCATGACATGCCACCAGGTGTGGTGTGATTAGCGTTAGAAGCCGTTTTGGAGGCGCCCGACCGTGGCCGTGGCGCCGCGGGCCCCGCCGTGGCGGGCCCCCCGCCGCCCGACGGTCGACGGTCGCCGTGATATCTAAGGTGATTGTCGAATGGAAACGACTGGGTTTTAATAGACTCTCTCTCTCATAACATCACAGTCAGGTGGCTCATATATTTTCTCTTCTCTTCCTTATGTATGTTAATTTTTGGTTACAGTAATGATATTGTGGCACGACATAAAAAGTAATATACAAACGCACTTAGCTTACTTCATTTATGTTTCTTTTATTTTCAACATTTAACAAAAGAAATAGGGCCTGCTGGAATCTGTTCGACCAATCAACCGCACTACGTTAACGTGCCGACTGCACGTGCAGTCGTGGCACCGTAACGCTAGCCTGGCACGTTAACGGTAAGGATTGTCTTGAGAGTGAGTGAGTGTTTCCAACAGTCATATTGTTAAAGATAAGCATTCGTTCCATTTGGCATGCTTGCAAGCTGAAAGTGTGCTAAAAAACGGAAAGAAAAGAAAGACGGCTGGATGCGCGCAATTCAAAATTGCCGATTAGATTATTTATTTTAAAACGCAACTCCCGGCGGCCCACTTCTAGCACAGCGCCCACGAGTGTTAAGCAATGTTCAGCGAGTCCAACTTGGAGCTACTGCCCAGACCACCGTCAGTGGCCCTCGTTGCTCCAGCTCCACTGACCAGAAGCGTCAACGGTCAGCCCGAGACCTCCCTCCATCCCAAAGGTTTGGCAAATGCAACGTTACCAAAGTGCTGCTACTGCTGTTAGTGGGTTCGGTCGACCGACTAGCATCAATAGCATCATCAGATAGGGGACTCTATGATGCTCAGGAGGTCCCGGTACTCCGTCAGGAGCTATGTTGTAGCCACGGGTTCATGCAAGCCCTGCGGACCATTCTAAGAGACGCAACGCAAGAAACAGGTCTTTTTCTGAGTGTATTATACAACTACAACGAGGGCAGGAATCAAAAACTTCCGTTCCTGCGTGTTATTCGCCCATCTTGGACGCGAGCATATTGTGAACCATTTTTTTTTTTGGGGGGGGGCTGTTTGTTGCAGACAGAAGTGCCCCCTTTTTACAATGATGCAATGGGCCCAGAGGTGTTGCGAGACGGAACATTTGAGCGATGAAAAGAAGTCACACGCTAAATCTGATGTGCATGTTTAACGCATGTAAATTTGCTAATGATCAATGGAATGAAGAAACGGGAGGATTGATCAACCAATGGGAGAAGGGAAGCAAGGAATGCTGCTAGATTTTCTGGAGCAAGTGCTTAACACCGCATTGTTAATGTGACCATCCTTCTGGCTACTTGCAACATGCTTCAGAGGGCATAGGGAGACCCTAACGGTGATCCAAATAGTGGAAACTTTTCTGAAGTCTAATAGAACTTGGTTGGCCATTATGAACCCAGTGTTAGAAAGAGCTAGTTGAGCGACCAACAAAGGGTTTCCTGTTAAATATCTCAGTCCTACCATACAAATGAGATATTCCAATAACAGCCAAACAAGTGCAGACCATTTATAAAACGAAATTAAAGAGTTGCTCCCGTTTTTTTCCATAGAATATGGATACGAACCCAGGATATTTCTAAGAAAAGATCAAATGTAGCCATGTATATAGATACGTCTTCATTGAGAGGAAATGGACGATATGGCCTAGCAGATATTTTGGATTAGGGAGCCTTTTTGGGTTTGAAGAAACCCGTGAACTCAGCTGGCTGCTAGTTGGCAACGAAAATAGTCCGACCCATTACAAGAATGGGTTTGACGCTGTCAAGTGTCGAGGACAAGGATACGATGGCGCTGGCTAATAATGAGCGGTGTCCTTTTATTCGGGCCGTCCAGGCACGTATAAAGGAGATGGAGCCACTGCAAAATACGTGGCATTGTGCCGCGCATAACTCAATTTTTGGCACTTAAGTGACTCGTAAGGAAATACTGGAAAAATGGGCAACCTTACTGACACAATCGAGGCCTTTATTTATTTTCAGTAAGAGGGCATTAAGAGATGGTGCACTCCCTTCCGACTCTGAGGTAACGCTGAAGCGTCTTTGGCCCACACCGATGGTCCTCGCAAAGGTTGACGCTCTCACTCTCTGAGGTATCGATTGTGGATGATTTTTTGAAAGCTACTAACCAAACAAT
>OLKM01002569.1:0-5000 GCA_900291075.1 Melanogrammus aeglefinus
GCCCCGGTTAGGGCCCCGGACATGCATCATTCGTTACTCATTCGTTCCTCAGTAACTACCCACGTTTTTGCGTACCCTATGGTAAAGTGTTACCAAGATATATCTTGTTTCTCCTGGCATTTAATGAAGGGACTTATTGCATATTGGACGTCCTGGTACTTAATTTACGTAGTTATTGAATGTTGAATGTCCTGGCACTTAAAAAACAGTATTTAGCATTGTGTAGCTAGCATGTTATCCTAGCTATCTTTGTTGTATACAGGGAATGGATGAACCTAGTGATTGTTAGTGTTTGGCACTTGGGTCTATCAACTTCTTTACTGTACCGACGTCGATACATTGTTTTTTTCTCTTTTTTCTAACGAAGAAAACATACTTTATTGAGACAGGCCGATACACATTGATACAGACATCTACCAAAATCAATTACAAATATAAGCAGTCTCTGGCTCAAACTGAAAACATTTGTTGCCAAAACTTTTGATTTAGTGATTGGTTATGGACACTCAGATTTAATGTTATCTTTGAAATAGGCAATGGGAAATAATCCTCTAGCCTTCATTTCAATCCAGAGAGTGTTTCAGACCATTTAATACCAATAATCTTAACACCACATGTTATAGAAATGTACACAACATCTGCTTATTTTGGCAGATAATGGAAAAAATTGTTCGAGCGTATGTGCAGACTCCTGTGGTCACCACTATACTCAATTAAACACCGTAAACACCAAACACTTATCGTAAAGATACACGCAACAACAGTTACACACACATACGCAATATAAAAACATACACAATAAAGTCACACACGCATTATGAAGACATACAGAATATACACACACATGCAATATATACACAGATGCATAAGAACCGTGCACAATACAGAATATACACACACATGCAATATATACACAGATGCATAAGAACCGTGCACAATATCAAAACTATCATGTGCTTGTGTGTGTGTGTGTGTGTGTGTGTCTCTGTGTGTGTGTGTGTCTGTGTGTGTGAGTGTTTGTCTCACCTCCGGTGAAGACAAAGTCATTCGCTGGAGTCATTCAGAGCGGGATAGGGAGGGCGCGTGTGCACGTACGTGTGCACATGCACACGCTCCAGGCCAATCCAATACTTTAGATTGTCCGAAAGGTGATGACGATGGTCAGGGCCAACACGATAACACCTCTCTCCCTGTGTGTGTGTGTGTGTGTGTGTCTCTCTCTCTCTCTCTCTCTCTCTCTCTCTCTCTCTCTCTCTCTCTCTCTCTCTCTCTCTCTCTCTCTCTCTCTCTCTCTCTCGCGTCTCTCGTCCATAACCCATGGCTCTTAATAAATAATTGGGTGGGGGTTTAGGGAGTTCAAGGTCCCCCACCCAGCCCACCCTTCCCCTCTCTGACCCCTCCCCCCCCCCGCCCCCCTGGGGAAGGTGACAGTGGACAGGCCCGGGGGAGGGGGGTCAGGCTGGCTTTGATATAGAAAGCCCCCCCCCCCCCCCCCCGCTGAGGCCATGGACCGGTCGGCTCTGGAGGTGGTGTGTGTGTGTCTGTGTGTGTGTGACTGTGTCTGGGTCTCTCTGTGCGCGTCTGGGTCTTTGTGTGTGTGGGTCTGTGTATGTGAGTGTGTGTGTATCTGGGTCCATGTGTGTGTGTGTGTGTGTGTGTGTGTGTGTGTGTGTGTGTGTGTGTGTGTGTGTGTGTGTGTGTGTGTGTGTGTGTGTGTGTGTGTGTGTGTGTGTGTGTGTGTGTGTGTGTGTGTGTGTGTGTGTGTGTCTGACCCTTGTGCATGTCTGTGACTGTGTGAATGTCTGCCTGGTTCCTTGCGTGTGTGTGCCTGTCCTGGTCGGTGTTTGTGTGTGTATGTGTGTATGTGTGTGTGTACAGCGCGTCACTTCCTCTGTGAGTGAGCATGTGGGAAGTGTGACACATGGAGATGGGACGTCCGCTGGCGAGCGATCCCACTCTTTACGTTATTTATCCAATTGGCCCCGGGGGGGAGGGGGGGGAGATGGGGGAGAGAGGTAGGAAGATGAGGAGGGAGAGAGAGGGAGGGAGGGAGAAAGAGGGAGAGAGGAATGGAGAGAGAAAGAGCAAGACAGGGGGAAAATGGAGACCAGCAAAAGAGGAAGTTAGGGAGGGAGGGAAAGAGATGGACAAAGAGAGAGAGGGGGAGATGGAGAGCAAGAGAGGGGTAAGATTGAGAAATGGAGAGAGATGGGGGAGAGGGAGAAAGAGAGAGAGGACCATGGAGAACGAGCAATAGAGAAAGAGTGTGAGTGAAAGAGAAAGCGAGAGGGAAAGGCAGTGAGAGAGAGAGAGGGAGGGAGGGGGAGAGAGAGAGAGAGAGAGAGAGAGAGAGAGAGAGAGAGAGAGAGAGAGAGAGAGAGAGAGAGAGAGAGAGAGAGAGAGAGAGAGAGAGAGAGAGAGAGAGAGAGAGAGAGAGAGAGAGAGAGAGAGGAGATAGAGGAATCGATTGAGACACAAACATCCAAACCCACACATTCCCACAAACACACAATCAATCAAACACACACACACACTCACAGATACACATACACAGATACTTAGTCACACAAAGACGCAATCAAACACACACACACATACAGACACACATACACACAGATACAGTCACACAAAGACGCAATCAAACACACACACACACACACACACACACACACACACACACACACACACACACACACACACACACACACACACACACACACACACACACACACACACACACACACAGCCTCACACCATCTCAGACATGTGAGGCACGGCAACCTTGGTGCGAGCCGCCGGGAGGTAATCAGGCCGGCGATGGGCCCTAAGCAGATCTATTAGGGCCCTAATAGAGGCCCTGGAGAAGCTAACGAGAGCCCCTCCAGTACATCAACCCCTGGCCCCCCGGCCCGCACAACTCCCCCCCACACACCCCCGTATGCCGGCCGGTAAATAAGCCCCCCAGTTTGACCCCCGGTAATGGTGCTGGAGTGGGGTCCGAGTGTGTGTGTGCGTGTGTGTGGGGGGGGGGGGGCAGTGCATGCACTGGGGCCCCGGCTGTAAGTGGTGCCTACAGGAGAGGGGTTTATTGAGTGTGTGGGAGGGGTCAACCGGTTTAATCTCGTCTGTACGGCATGCCACACCTGTGGTGGTTGTTTTTCTGAGACGGGGGGGGGGGGGGGGGGCAGCACCGGAAGGATCCACGTTGTCTTCTGTGTGTGTTTGTATGCATGCGTAGGTGTGTGTGTGTGTGTTTGTGCACATTTGTGTCCGGAAGTACGTGTAGGTGTGTATGTGTTTGTGTGAGTGTGGTTTCATGTTTGTGCGGACGTACGTGTGTTTGTGTTTGTGCAGATATTAACACCGCATGTTTTTGTTGAAGGATAGCAAACCTTGCAAAACGCAACGTTTTCCAGACATACAATTTACCCCGTTGACCTCTCGTTGCAATAGCGCTAGGAGCGAACGTCTGAGGGAATCCGAAACAAATCGCTGAGCGCAATTATAATCCTTGTATATTCCCGAGCGCTTTGACGTATCGCAAAGCAAGAAAACTTTCCGCCACCTTCAGCTCGGAAGGTTCTTGTGTTGGTTTACGGTCGGAAAAGAAAATTAAGAAACAAAAATCATTCCGTGGGACTATTTTGGTAATTAAGAAACCTCCTGAAAGAAATAAAGCCAACCTCATACAATTTCACACATGGCTAAATATCTTAAGTCATGTCCTTCTCATCGACGAGCCAGTCAAACTCCACAGACTTCTGTAATTAAATTCACTACAAAGCCGCGGCAACACACAATCAACATTTTTTTATATGTCTGTAAAAATGAGTCTCTTGAATAACAGAGTTGTTTGAGGGTCACTTATTATTTGAGTTAATACATTCCTAGTCCGTTTTTGTACTATTTCTTTGATAATAGCTGCATTGTTAAATTCCATGAGCAAATACAGAAAGATATTTCCTCAACCGTTAAGCTCTGAACTAAATAAATGAGTAGGATAAAAAAAAATTGTATAAAAGTATATTTATTCTTATTGAATTGCAATTGTTTTATTATTTGTTAGCGGTTGAAACCGCATGAAAATCAGGGACACACATTCAATGATAGATATCACGCTGGTCTGAAAGCATGGATTCGGTTTGTCATTAAGTGTAATCGTAAACTAGGCCGGCGTTGCTGCAAAAAACAACACAAACTGTTTCTGACTACACAGCGAGGACACTGTTGCAATCCTAGGTTTTATTTATCACTGCAAGGAGAGCACTTACTTTCCTCCATGAGAAAACAGTCAGAGAGAGAGAGAGAGAGAGAGAGAGAGAGAGAGAGAGAGAGAGAGAGAGAGAGAGAGAGAGAGAGAGAGAGTGAGTCATGGCGGGAGAGAAGAGAGAGAGAAGAGAGGAGGAGAAAGAGAGAGAGTGAGAGAGAGAGAGAGAGAGAGAGAGAGAGAGAGAGAGAGAGAGAGAGAGAGAGAGTGTGTCATGGCGGGGGAGTAAGAGAGAGGAATGGGGGACGAGAAAGAGAGAGACTCATGGAGAGGAGGGGGTTGAGAGAGAGAGAGAGAGAGAGACAGGAGAGAGAGGGAGGAGAACTGGCGTGGAGAACTCGCTTTTCTGCCTGTTCACCGTGGATGTTACCCCAGCTGTTCCCCCTGAGTCGCTTCTCTCCCTGGTGATAAAGTACGGTGATTATGGCCCGCGGAGCGACGGGGCTCCCGGCAAAGCGCCGTCGAGCTAGCCGCTAACGGGTGTAGCGTAGCCGCTAACTCTTCTGCCACGCTGCTAGCCTCTGCTGCTGTAGCAGATAGCGCTTCTGGGGAGCGACAGAAGCCGTTTCTCAATTTGCGTTCTTTTCTGTACTTGTGTACATGTACTTGCGCTCCAAAAATGGAGGCCTATTCATTAAAAATATTTACATACTATTATTTTAAAATGAAAGAGGGGGTTTTGTTTTATATCATTTGTTTATATTGTATAAGTCGCTGATAGAGGAAACCCATC
>OLKM01002569.1:10000-35000 GCA_900291075.1 Melanogrammus aeglefinus
CCTGCGTGCACACACCTGCGTGCACAAACATGCTAAGAACAAAACACTGTGTTAATGCCACCCAGGGGTCAAAGTATGCTCACTAACATGCTGGTAACATGTCCTCCAACAACACCTTCTCCCCGACATAAACTCAACTTCATTACAGACACACACATACACACACACACACATAACAGCACTTGAAAAACTAGGAAACGTACAAATACACCTCCCACGCACACAAACACACAAAATGCACCTCCCACACACAGCCCACGACCTTGTATACACACACACACACACACACACACACACACACACACACACACACACACACACACACACACACACACACACACACACACACACACACACACACACACAGAAACACAAAACGCCTCCTCTTCCTCCAACACACACACAGACACACACCAGCTCTTCCTCTAACACAAACACCCAAACACACACTGAATATCCGCCAACTCACTGCCGTCTTTCTGCGTCCAAACTGCCAACAGCCGAGCGGCGAGAGCGAGGGCGTTCCCGTCGAGGGAATTCCTCCTCAGAGACGTCAGCGACTGAAACTACAATCCTGGAAGCCCGGTCGGGTTTGAAGAGCTCATTGTCTTTTTCCCTGCTAATTTGCTACCAAGCGCTAATTCACTATCAGGTGCTAATTCACTACCAACCGCTAACAAGCGCTAATTCACTACCAAGCGTCTCATTCGCACCGTGGGCTAAACGCACTCACGCTGTAGCGCTAGGCCTAGCAGTAACTCCAGCTGCAGCGCTTAGACTAGCGGTAGCTCCAGCTGTTGCTTTAGGCCTAGCTGTAGCTTTGTAGGGTTAGGCCTAGCAGTAACTCCAGCTGTAGCCCTAGGACTAACGGTAGCGCCAGCTGTAGCTCTAGGCCTAGCTGTAGCTCCGGCTGTAGCTCTAGGCCTAGCATTAGCTCCAGCTGTAGCGCTAGCAGTAGCTCCAGCTGTAGCGCTATGCCTAGCGTGATAAAGGTGTGACGCTAAATCAACAACACTCTGGCCTTGTATGGGCCCGCCGTGTTTCGAAAAGCAGAGATATAGCTCTGTGATGTACCGTATATCCCAGAGATATATCTCTGGGATATACTGCATATTACCAATGCTGACAATGCGCTTTGTGCAGGTTTGAAAGAGTATACACAGCACTATAATGTCACCGCGCTCTGTAATGTCTGCTGCTCAGCACTTTGCCCGCTCGGGCTGTATTTCCCTGGGAACTACATTTATTTTTCATATTTAAGTTTTTTTCGTCGATTAAGATTGAATCGTTCCATCGTTCGCCACCTCACTTGTGCTGTTATGTAGTTTATGGATAAAAGAGTCCGCTTAGTGACTTAATGTAACATCTCATGTGCGTCTAGGCTCTGAGAGAAGTTATGCAGAGTCCAAGTGAGCCACTTACAATTAGGGCATTTAGCAGACGCTTTTATGCAAAGCGACTTACATCGATTAATACACACATTGACACACCGACGGCAGAGTCAACCATGCAAGGCGACAGCCAGCTCTTCAGGAGCAGTTAGGGGTTAAGTGTCTTGCTCAGAGACACATCAACACTCATCTAGGAGGAGCAGGGCCACTCAAAGAGGAGCTGGGGATCGAACAAGCAAACTTTTGGTTACAAGACAACTGCTCTACTTCCCGAGCCGACCCCTTCCTGAGTCTTTAGTGGAAGCAGTGAGCCCTTCTTAGCAGAGGATGGATATGTACGATTTCCATTGAAGGACACTCACTCTACATCGTGGACATTTTGGATATGCGGTGTGTGTCGTGTAAGAGATGAATCTTTAAAACCGGGAGACATTATCTAATGCTGAATTCGTAAAGCAACAATGGCGCCCGTGTCAAAAATTTGAGCCCATAAACAGCGATGTTGGGTCGCACTGTTCCCTCTCCGAGGGGGAGAAATAATTCAGCGCGATAAAATATTAAAGGGAGAGAAGTTTCATTCAGTTTCACGGTCACAATTTCATGGTACATTACCGTGGTAATGTGTCAAATGATTTTTAAATAACGACCGCCTTCTTAATCATTCATTCATTTAATTACGGCCATTAGGTTTGTCTTGTGGAGGCTCTGAGAGCCACGCTGGGCGTCAAACCTGCTTCCCTTCGCTGTTTATCCTCCTGCACACAAGGCTCGGAAATCACCTACTAAATTAGGATTAGCATGCGTGATTTTGAATCACAGAGTAACTTCGGCAGCTAACTTTAGAACCATATTTTTTTTCAGTTTTGGGCGGCATTGTCAAAGGAGATACAGCAGGGGGGTCTTTCCACCAAAAGGTTGAGGGTTTGATTCTGGACTTGTAAATGGACTGCTTTTATAGAGAGCTTTTCCAACCCGTGGCCACTCAAAGTGCTTTACTCTACTACCTACCCCTCGCCGACTCATAAACACATTCACACACCGACGGCGGCGGAGTCGACCGTGCAAGGTGACAGCCAGCTCACCAGGAGCAGATAGGGTGAGGCGTCTTGCTCAGGGACACCTCGGCACTCGGCTAGGAGGAGCCGGGGATCGAACTAGCAACCTTCCGGTTACCGTTCAATCCGCTCTACCTCCGGAGCCACCTGCCGCCCTGTATGAATGGGTGGATGAATGGGTGAACGCGAGGCATTAATCGTAAAGAGCTCTGATGGCCGCGGGTTTGAAACGTGTGACATGAATGCAGTCCAGTCAATGTTTTCTCCAAAGTGGAGGCGAGGTACTCAAAGAGAGCGAAGTGATCCGCACACTACTTTTTATCGTCCATATTACATTACCGGTTATGGATATGGAGCTCATCCAACATGCTAGATAGCAGCCAGCTCTATTAGCAGTCAGCGGCTATGCGCGTTATGCTGTCTGCCAGAGAGCAATGATTTAATTTCCATGGTCCTGTAAACAATGTTCAGAGATACTCGCAGACTGTAATTGTACAGCAGCAGGGCCTCATTTATTCACCATTGATTGAATCGATAGATGTTGCCGAACAGAAGATGGAATAAACATTATGCACTTGGACAGACAAAACAAAGACACAGATAAACCGTTGTTTAGTAGGCTAGCACTGTTAAGCGAGCTGCTGTTTAGTCATTTAGCAGAGGCTAAGTGACTTACAGCCGATTCAGATACAGCCGATTTTACAAGCAGGGGTTAGGAAGTCTTAGATCAAAGATTATTTCGGAGATGTTGCAGACATTGACTATTCGACCAAGTACATTAAAGTATGACTATAAGACTAGGCTGCCCCTTCGCCAACAAATAAAGTTAATAATAAGTCGGACATTAGTTACACAATTTAGCAGATGCTTTCATCCAAAACACACCGGTTCATACACACATTCACACACCAACGGCGGTGTCAAACATGCAAGGCGAGAGCCAGCTCATCAGGACCAGTTAGGGTGAGGTGTCTTGCTCAGGGACTCCTCGACACTCAGCTAGGAGGGGATCTGAACTAGCAACCTTCAGGTCACAAGTCAACCCGTTCTACCTCCGATCCAAACTCACACTCATCATTCCATCCTATTCTAATTTGAGACCTCATAGCCTGACTGCTGACCTGTAGGAAGTATGGTTATTTTAGGTTCTAGTCAGGCCTCTAGGTTGGCGGGCACACCAACTAGCTAATTGCTAATGAGCAAAAGTGTGCTCATTAGTTTGACGACATTCACAGTGGTAGCGGACCTTGTCTCGGAGAACTCCTCAAAGCTCTTCCTACTGGAAATTGGAAAACAGAATCTCACTGGGCCCCCCCAGTGGGAGACGGACTACCATTTCATTCCACGAGTGACAGTTGGCAGCGTCCCGTCGTCTTATGAGCTTTGAGGGAGCGTTGAGATTTAGCGGCTCAATCGTTATTACATTGCCTTTGAGATGTCTCCAAGAATTTTCGGAAATGTCGATTGGTTTGGGGGGGGGGGGGAGGGGGCCTGACGTCAACTAGCAATTAAGCTAGCAATTAAGCAGGCAATTTGGCGCCAGGCTGTCATCACAAAGAACCACAGACAGAGGAGGGATGATGAATGTGTATCAGCCTCTCTGCGTGTGGATTGATTTACAAGTGATAATTAACAACCCTCTCTTTTAAACGATTCGCCATGACCGTGAAATCAAGCTAGAGCCGAGAAGGAGAAAGGTGCAATTAAAGCGACATCGGCCCCTTCAGCCCAGGTTCGATAGGACGGCCCCTGCACACCTGTTGCTTGTTAAATATTTATCCTTGATTAACTAAAATATATAACCATGCATATGAGATAGAGAATGCCAATGGCATTAGCATCACCTAGTCCAGTGGTTCTCAAACCCTTTTTTTTTTAAGATTCATTAAGAAGTTTTTATCCTTTTTATTGTAGAGTAAGACAGGAAGAGATAGAGATATTATTTCAGTTGAGTACCCCCTCCATCGACTAAATTTTGCTTTGGGAGTAAAATAATTAAAATTAGCAAATAATTTGTTTGCGGTCTATTTGGCAGTGTAAACAAACAAAGGATTGTCAATTTTCTCAATTTTCTAACCTCTAGCTTTCAGAAAATAAAAAATAATTGTATTTGGCTGTTGTTTGTTTTGATTTTTTTGGATTTTTTCAGTACCCCCTGCAGTGATCCAGAGTACCCCAAGGGGTACGCAAACCGCCATTTGAGAACCACAGCCCCTAGTCAATACGGGGTCGGCCCCCCTGCCCTGTACCTCCTCGCTTTAGACCCCTTCTGCTCCGCTATTAGAGGAATAATAAAAACAGTCAAGTCACCGCGAGACGGACTTATTCGTAACGCGCGGGGCGTGTGATCAGGAACACAACGAATAGAGAGGCTGGCTCACCCTCCCGTAGTAAACCGTCACTTAAGTGGATGGGTTGGGTGGGGTTGGAGGGTGGGGGGGAGGATTCATTTATTCATATTAACTCTGTCAAGTTCGACAGCAATGGATGTCTTTCATTAATGACCGAGGGGCCGCGTTAACCACACCCACAATCCCACCCCCCATCCCACCCACCGCCAACTCCCATAGCTTTTGAAAAAAGGAGGAGGGGGGTGTGTTGGGGGTAGAGGGGAAATAATGATGGATGAAAAACTTCTAAGGAGATTGTATTGAACGATAAAGAGGCACTGGTGCCAAGGAACAAATTGCCCAGAAGAAATCCATAGTCTGTTTTGCTTTTGGCATATTCCTTTTTTCTCTCTCTCTCTCTCTCTCTCTCTCTCTCTCTCTCTCTCTCTCTCTCTCTCTCTCTCTCTCTCTCTCTCTCTCTCTCTCTCTCTCTCTCTCTCTCTCTCTCTCTCTCTCTCTCTCTCTCCTCTCTCTCTCTCTCTCTCTCTCTCTCTCTCTCTCTCTCTCTCTCTCTCTCTCTCTCTCTCTCTCTCTCTCTCTCTCTCTCTCTCTCTCTCTCTGAGCTTGTCTAATTGATGGGGAAGAGAGAGGGGTTTTCAGTGGATTGATTTTATACCTCCTGCTCCGTGGTAGACTTCAACGATATCGAAGATACATCTCTGCCAGTACTCATTGCTTCAACCCAGCGGAAAAAATCTTTATATATATATATATAAATATATGCTTTTAATCATAGGGATTTTCATTAAATGTCCGATGGCATGAAAATGTCCCTTTATGAGGTTTTCTTACATTAATTTGAGTTCCCCTAGCCTGTCTATGGTCCCCCAGTAGCTAGAAATGGCGTTAGGTGTAAAATGAGCACAAGCTATCCTGCCCTGCCTATGGAAAAAAAAAAAAAGCTCAGACGCGCCGAGTGCTTTGCCCAATGAGCTACGACCATACGAGTGCCACATGTGTGTGTGTGTGTGTGTGAATACACACACTGTAACGCAAGTGTTGTACACTTCTTTGTTGGGTAGCCGTTCTGCTGTTGTCACGGGCAACAATCCCTTTCCACCTCCATGTCGCGCTTCAGTCTACTTCAGATTGATGTGGACGTGGAAGAACCAGAGACGTCGGAGAACCCGACGGTGTCGTTTGAGATTCAGAATATCGTCTGGAGGTGTGCACAGCTTTTGGCCGTGATAATATGTATAACATGATATAGATATCTATGTACAAGATGATATTATTTAGATATAGAGCCCCAGGACTCCCGCCGGAGCACCCAGAGTGTTCTAGAATATTTATAGAACACGGCCAAAAGCTGGTGTGCCTCGCCATGCGCGATACATCCAACGCATGCTGCTCGCGCGGCCGCACCTCCACCCTCCACCTTGGACCCGAATCTAAGAAAACGGCACGTTTGTGGAAAGCTCATTGTGGAACTGGCTCGTAGTGGCTGTAATTTCTGCACACCAAGGCTTTGAATTTTCTAGTACATCTTTAAATACTGTATTACGGGCCCACCAACACCTATATTTAAGCATTAATAAAGTAGCATGCCATGGAACCTTTAATATCAACTTAGCAAGACTAGGTTCATTGTATGGGTGTGCGTCTGTCTGTGCGTGTGTGTCTGTCTGAGTATGTGTGTGTGTGTGTGTGTGTGTGTGTGTGTGTGTGTTTGGGTGTGTCTGTATGTGGGTAAGGATGTGTCTGTCTGAGGGTGTGTGTGTGTGTGTCTGTCTCTGAGTGTCGGTCTGAGTGAGGGTGTATCTGTGTGTGTGTGTGTCTCTGTGTGTGTGTGTGTGTGTGTGTGTGTGTGTGTGTGTGCGTGTGTGTGTGTGTGTGTGTGTGTGTGTGTGTGTCGGGGGGGGGGGAATCAACACCAAGTCTGTGTTTTTTGTTGCGTGCATCCATGAACGCACATGGCAATCATACACATCTGTACGTGACACACACACACATTTGTATGTGACAAACACACACCTGGGATTTACACCATCCCTGTGACAGACCGCCAGACAGGCAGACAGATACATCTCTTCAAACAGACACATACACAGATTGCACATACACACACACATACGCTTACACACACATATATGCACAAAGAAAAAGGCACAAAAAAATTACACACACTTAAATCGCACACGCACGCATTGTGATGTGATGTTGCGATGTACAAAATCGATTCCTCTAATGAGTTTGTCAAATCAATTGAAGTAGTAATTATTGAATAGTATACAAAGCACTCTTTATACTTGATTATGTTGTGTGTCTGTGTGCGTGTGCGTGTGCGTGTGTGTGTGTGTGTGTGTGTGTGTGTTCATACGCAACGTTATTGTTAAAAGAATGGATTGCATTTGGTCAATAATGTTCCCAGGTTGTACATCATCTTCCAAAGAGGGGAACCTCTTCCTTTTAACAGCTCCAAATTGCTGCGCCACAAATCCAACTTTAACAACAACCTGTCAAACATGCCTTGTGACAAGATGTTTCTTTGACAACGCAAACAACAAACACTCAAAGCACCGCGGTGGAAGATGAAAATTTCAGATGATTGAAACGATGGAATAACACACTGTTGATGAAAGTAACTAACATCTAATCATCATTGATATTGACGATACAAGCAGAGTAAACCCCAGAAATTGTTTAGTGTGCAAAACAATTGATGAATCAATGAAACTGCAGAAGAAGTGAACTAATATTTAATCAGTGTTGATAACGACAATACAGGCATAATAAACTCCCCCCCCCCCTCAAAAAATGTAATTCATTCAATTGTTAAGTGTGCAAAACAATTGTGCGGCTGAAAAACACATTGTTTTGTTCAACTTTAGTCCGATGAACACGTGATCATGCACATATAGGCCCACCATCACAAGGGCGAAGACCCTGTGTGTGTGTGTGTGTGTGTGTGTGTGTGTGTGTGTGTGTGTGTGTGTGTGTGTGTGTGTGTGTGTGTGTGTGTGTGTGTGTGTGTGTGTATGTTTAGTGTGTGTGTGTATAAAGAC
Source organism: Melanogrammus aeglefinus (assembly GCA_900291075.1). Taxonomy (NCBI): domain Eukaryota; kingdom Metazoa; phylum Chordata; class Actinopteri; order Gadiformes; family Gadidae; genus Melanogrammus; species Melanogrammus aeglefinus. Next base: position 17,842 of record OLKM01002569.1, read on the forward strand.
TGATTCTGGGGCCTGATGACTCACACAACCCCGTCTCCAAATCCATAACTAGGTCACTGCCGTCTGCGCTTCAGTCGCACCAAAACACACTGAGCTGAAGGGACAGACGGTGGAAGTATGTGTCCAGCGGCCCGTTAAACACAAGGGTCTCCCCCCCCCAGGCCCCCGAGGGATTGGAGGGGGGGGGGGGGGGGGTCCGGGGGCCGTGATTTGGTGACACATCCGCCATGACGATGCGTTTTCTTTATACGCCACGCGTGCGTGTGTATGTGCAACGTGTCAGATGAAAGGTCGGCTGTCTGGGCAGAATCCCTCCCCCCCCCCCCCCCCCCCCCCCGACTTAAAATAGAACGAACTGAAAAACACGCGAGTGAAGTTTGACTTGTTGAAGTTACACGCACGCACACGCACATACACACAGGCACACAGACACACACCAAACGGCACGTTTTTAAAGTGCAAACCCCAGCTCCCATCGACCCCATAAGGCGCCCGGTGCTTCAGTGTGTGTGTGTGTGTGTGTGTGTGTGTGTGTGTGTGTGTGTGTGTGTGTGTGTGTGTGTGTGTGTGTGTGTGTGTGTGTGTGTGTGTGGGTGCGCCTCATGACCAACGAGGTGTCTGAGTCAATAGTGAATCACACGGCCCTCGGTGCATGACGGCGCCGCGAGTTAACTTTATGAAGTGGAGCACCCATGTCTCACAGACACACACACACACACACACACACACACACACACACACACACACACACACACACACACACACACACACACACACACACACACCACACACACACACACACACACACACACACCCATGTCTCTGCTGTGTGTAAATTAGCCATAGATGACACACACACACACACCCACAGACACACACACACGTCTCTGCTGCGTGTACAATCAGCCAGTGATGACACACACACACACACCCATTCCTCTGCTGCGTGTCTCTGCTGCGTGTAAAATCAGCCAGTGATGACATACACACACACACACACACACACACACACACACACACACACACACACACACACACACACACCCACCCATGTTTCTGCTGCGTGTACAATCGGCCAGTGATGAATTAGAGACGGAACTGCAACACGCTCTCCTCCCTGATCTCATTCCCGAGTCAGGGGAGGAGGGGTGTGTGTGTGTGTGTGTCTGTGTCTGTGTCTGTGTCTGTGTCTGTGTGTGTGTGTGTGTGTGTGTGTGTGTGTGTGTGTGTGTGTGTGTGTGTGTGTGTGTGTGTGTGTGTGTGTGTGTGTGTGTGTGTGTGGGCAGGAATAGTTTGCGTGTGTTTGTGTGCACTCAAGGACAGATGTTTGTGCTGATTGAAATAACCTTGCGTGCATGTGTGAGTGTGTGTGTATATGTGTGTGAGAGAGAGATGTTTGAATGGAGAGAGAGATATTTGAAGAGAGAGAGAGAGAGAGAGAGAGAGAGAGAGAGAGAGAGAGAGAGAGAGAGAGAGAGAGAGAGAGAGAGAGAGAGAGAGAGAGAGAGAGAGAGAGAGAGAGAGAGAGAGAGAGAGAGAGAGAGAGAGAGAGAGAGAGAGAGAGAGAGAGAGGAGGGGAGAGAGAGAGAGAGAGAGAGACAATGAGCTACAAAACGCCACTGCAATACGATAATTGTACAGTCAGGTTTTCTGCAAGCAAATTACAACTTATTCTGCCCTCATAGCTGTGTGTGCGTGCGCAAACGTTTGTGTCCCTGGGTGTATGTTTGTCCAGCCGCCAAATGCTATTTACATAAGCGCCTATTGTAATGATGTTATTATTATGGGGGATCACAATAGCGACATAGGATTGCGGGAAATTTTCACATGGTGGACAGAGCCGGGGGTGGGGGGGGGGTGAGAATGACTTTGTTACAGACAATGGAGTTATGGCGGTATGTCTCAGGCAGAGTGAATACTTACAGCAGGGTGACACACGGTGAAAGTGCTGCACAAACCTGGTCCCTCCGTTTAAAACGGTAACCGGAAGGTTGCTAGCTCGATCCCCGGGCTCCTCGTAGCCAGGAGTGTGTGTCGAGGTGTCCCCTGAGCAAGGCACCTCACCCTAATTGCTCCTGAAGAGCTGGTTGTCGTCTTGCGTGGTTGACACCGGTGCATGTGTGAATGGCTGAATGGCAATATTCTAAAGTGCTTTGAGTGGCCTCTGGTTATAAAAGCGCTGTATAAATGCTGTCATTTTAAATAATTTCCTCAAATGTGACGTCGAAAGAGAGGGCCGAAACGAACACTTTGGTGGAAAACATTCTTATGGCGCTAGTCTGAGTTTTTTCAGACTTGGTTTGTTTTCCCGTCGATTACTTTTACTTTGTATTTTCACGTTAACAAAAAAACAACACCTCATAATCAATATGTGAGCCCAGACGTATTGGACGATAAAACTATTGCTTGAACAGTTAAGATGAAATAGTGATGTTTTACTTGTCATATCTTTCCAAGCAAGTCTTTGTAGGTGTTCATCTCTGCCATTTTCTGTCTCAAATTTATCCAGTTTTCAAGTTTCATGTATCGTTATTGTCAAAATAAAAAAATACACCCAGGGTGCCAATATTTGATTGAGTTCCTGTGCAATTGTTGGGCTAATATGTATGATTCATGTATCATAACCGCAAAAATGTAAACCGGGGCATGATTGCTGTACTTGAAAACTCGAAAACACCCACATTTTCATCTCCTTGAATTAACTTTTTTCTCTTTTTCGCTCGGAGCACAAACTTTGTTCGGATGGCCTTTTTCACAGCAAACATTTAATTGAAACTTTTGTTTCGTAAAGAGCTTGTTCTTTCCCTCTCATGATTTATCAGCGTCAAATTTTCCAGTGGCTTCTGACTTCAAGGCTTTGGAGGAGAAGAAAAAAAAAACACAATAAAAGCCCTTTTAATTCTGAACTCTCTCCAAAAGTCTCGCTCTTGTTTCTTAATGGCTGCTCAAGCCAAGGTTTGTGTTTGTGTTATTGGTTCTTCTGATCCTGCTCACTGTGGAGGAGTAAACGCACATCTCTGAAGAGATACCATCGATTGAGTAAAACCAACCTTTTCTTTTGGTTGGCTTTGTTTTACTTTCTTTAGTCCTACGACAACAAACCTTTTTACGATTGTGTTTTCAAACCACACCTTCTCAATCCTGGCAGAAATCCATGTTTGGGAGATAATAAAAAAGAAAACACGTACCCGTGGTTCACGAGAGATTCGGTCTGTTATTGGCAAACGCAAACTTTCTTTCTTTTGGCGTGTTATAACTTTTTGAAGTGTGTCTTGAGAATGGGCACGGTAATCTTCGATCGTGGGCTATTGTAAAACCCCTCCCCCAGTCCTCAGTCATTTGAGGATTGGGACAGAGAGCAGGTGGATTAGTGCAAGGTGTGTATCAAGTGCACGCACACACATACACAAACACATACATCATCTCACATAAACACACAACCATACACAAAGCGGAGACATCATCTCAAGCACACATACACAAACACATGCATACCCGCACATTGGTAGAAAGGAGACATCACTTGTCTATCATTAATTTGACACGTCATAAGATAAGTACACAAAACGAAACAAGGAGAAATGCACACACACACACACACACAAACATAAGTTTGCACACATACGCACACACGGACGCACACACACACACGCGCTGCAGAGTTTTGCCATTGCCTCTCCGAGCACATAGTCCAACGCTGCAGATATCAGCCTGCTGAGGCTTACAGGGTCACCACGGTAACACTTATACCGACACACACAACGGACGTGCTGAGTTTAGTCAATACCATGGGCAACGATACACACACACACACACACACACACACACACACACACACACACACACACACACACACACACACACACACACACACACACACACACACACATAAATTGAGACATGCTGAGTTGTATCATTCCCTCTACAATTGGACACACACACACACACACACAAACACACTTACACAAACTCAGACATGCTGAGTTGTGTCATATCCTCCACAAGCGCACACACACACACACACACACACACACACACACACACACACACACACACAGACACACACACAAATTCAGACATGCTGAGTTGTGTCATATCCTCAACAAGCTCGCACACACACACACACACAGACACACACACACACACACACACACACACACACACACACACACACACACACAGACAAGCCGTTGGAGTCAACATCAGGGTGGTCTGAGGAGGCTACGTCGGGTGAATGTGACGTACCCCGGTGCCCAGTGGGGGCCGCTCCCCAGGACTCCAGTCAGACACACCGCCCCCCCGCCCGCCACAGGTCACATGACTCCGACTCCTCATACTCCAGGCGACAGAAAGTGTGTGTGAGTGGGGGGAAAGGATGCTAGGTGTGTGTGGAGAGCTTGTGTGTGTTTTGTGTGTGTGTATATGTGTGTGTTTTTGTGTGTCTGTGTGTGTGTGTGTGTGTGTGCGTGTGTGTGCTTGGCTTTGTTGGGGGGTGCTTGTGTGTGTTTTTGTGTGTCTGTGTGTGTGTGTGTGTGTGTGTGTGTGTGTGTGTGTGTGTGTGTGTGTGTGTGTGTGTATGTGTGTGTGTGTGGGTGTGTGTGTGTGTGCGTGTGTGTGTGTGTGTGTGTGTGTGTGTGTGTGTGTGTGTGTGTGTGTGTGTGTGTACTTGGCTGCGTTTGGGGTTGTGGAATTCTTGTGTGTTTGTGTGTGTGTGTGTGTGTGTGTGTGTGTGTGTGTGTGTGTGTGTGTGTGTGTGTGTGTGTGTGTGTGTGTGTGTGTGTGTGTGTGTGTGTGTGTGCTTGGCTGTGTTTCAGGGTGTGGGAGGGCTTTTTGCGTGTGGGCTTCAACCCGCAACCCCATTCATTCTAAATTCACTGCTGTAACTGATTTATTTACTGTCATTCGACAGACACTGCTACACAACTCTGTTAGAGAGAGAGAGGTTGATCCAAAAGCATGATTTGTCAGTCATTTGCATTCTCCATCTGACTGGGAATGTATCCTGAATTCTAAAAAATATACATGAAATAAAAATAAAACACATGCATGAGAAATACAATAATGACGCTAAACGCATCAGCCATTTCCCTTATCCCTGCGCGACCCCTAAGGTGATTACGAGACCATGATCTCCCGCGACAACGTGCACTTAGGTGAGCTGATAAGTGAGTGTCACAGAATATTCGCCGAATGATAAAACTCACGCATTCAGGAGGAAAACCGACGTCATTATCACCAAGTGAAAACGATAAGCCTGAGGTTGTGATGCTATGATGTTCTGCGCACACTAACAAAATAACACATTCTTGTTGAGCAAATGGATGAGTGTAGGGTGTGTGTGTCGCACGCACGAAAACGCAGATACACACACACACACCTACACACACACACACACAAAAAAAAAAAAAAAAAACACACACACACACACGCACACACACACAAACACAGTCAGGGGACCACCCCAAAGATGATGTCATCTTTTGGGGGGCTCTTGTGCTGAATTATTTGGGAACCCCTGCATTATGGCGCATTTCCACTAGCACGGCTCGACTCGGTACGGCTCGGATCTGCGCGCTATTTGCGTGTTTCCACTAGCACGCAGTACCCTGCAACCGGGTACATTTTGGTATCACCTCAAGCCGTGGTTCCAAGCGAGCCGAAGCGTTACTAAAAACGTGACGGTCAGCCGACTGCCTTCCACTGATTGGCCGATGAGTGTCGTCACTGGAAGCGTCATAACCGCGCGACGACCGCCGAGAATGTAAATAAAAAGAAGACGCGAGACAAGACACCACTTTTTACTGCTTTTTGACTTGGAACGAGATGGCTTCTCAGAAAAAATCCACTCCTTGGTCGGTGGAGGAGGTCCAGACGTTCCTGACTCTGGTTGCCGAAGAACGGATTCAGAGGGAGCTCGACGGCACCACGCGTTGTTGTTGTTCTGGTCTTCCGGATTTGTACGTTGCTCGGCGCCGTGTAAATGACGTCACAGCGGTTTCGCGCAGCCGTGTTATGACGACCCCGCCCACGTCGAGGAGGCACCAGTTGTAATGGAAACACAACCAAACCGAGCCGAGCCGAGTCATGCTGAGCCGTATCGAGCCGAGCCGTGCTAGTGGAAATGCGCCATTAGACTACCCTACAACCCCTCTCCCCTCCCTCCTGGTTAGCACAATCACGCCTCCATCCCTTTTGTTTAATTCTCTTTGTCGTTGCGGCGCACACCTGAATCCCATGCCTCCATAATGAGCAGGAGTGATTGACACCCGGTAGCCTGCGTCGCCATGACACTTGCTTGTGGCGGGAAAAAGGTTCCCCATTCCGTGATGAGTGATGAAGATCCGGCGCCTTCGGGGATGACTGATGACAGGGATGGGGGGTGCGGGGGTTTCACCAGTCGGGGGAACTTGTTTTGACTCAGCGGAGCTGTGTGTGTGAAGACGCCCGAAGGCGGGAAAGCGCGAGAGAAAATACAAAAAACAGTCGTGAAAGTGGTGAGGTGAAAGCCATGATGTTTGTGTGGGTAATTGGGGACGGCGTTTGGTGTCGCTCGAAACAGGATGCAGGCTGGGAAGGGAGTGTAGCGCTGGGAGAACGTGGAAAGGCTTTTGATCGTTACGCCGTAGAGAAAAACAATAATAATTGGTAAACAGACTGGATCCATACGACGGTTTTCGAACCAGTGGCCACTCAAAGCGCTTTTACAGTATTGCCTAACAAACCACACAATTCACACAACGACGCAGGTGACAAACCCCACAAGGCGACACCCAGGTTGTCAGGAGCAGTCAGGGGTGAGGTGTCTCGCTCAGGAACTCCTCGACACTCGAGCTAGGAGGAGCCCAGGGATCGAACCAGCAACCTTCCGTTTACCAGCCAACCCACTCCACCTCCTGAGCCGCATGCTGCCCGTTTTTACCTTCTCCATTACCTGTAGGTATGGTATACGCTGACATCAAAAGCCCCCACCGTGTCTGTCACTGATTATCCCCCCCACTTGACTGATTTGCTCATGGCTAGCCTGGTTGATGTGAGAGTAAGCGGTAAGGAGGGGCTTTGTATTTAACGTGTGTTGACTGTCTCTCTCTCCCTGTATTGATACTAACCGGTGCGTCTAGCTGCAGGATAAATGGGTTTGGGATTTGGTGATGAAAGCTGGGATCTTTCATTTCTGAGGTTTTAATGACTTAGGTTTTTTTATAGCCGGTTATGTCCTCCTCCATCCCCCCCCCCCACCCATCCCCTCACAATTACTATCAGCACCGTGCACACACATGCACGCACGCACACACACGCACGCACGCACACACACACACACACACACACACACACACACACACACACACACACACACACACACACACACCACACACACACAACACACACACACACACACACACACACACACACACACACACACACACAGACACACAGGGAGCTCAAGCAAGGCTGGGTTCTCTGGTGAGGCCTACATGGTTTCCATGGCAACAAAACATACACACGTGCGCCATTCTTTATGCACACACACACACACGCACACAGATACACACACATGCACACAGATAAACACACACACACACATGCACACATACACAAACACACACACACACACACCCACACAAACACACGCTCACAGATACAAAGAAACGGGTGCAGCACATACTGTTTATATTGTTTATGAATGTTCCTTCTCCCCTCTTTTTTAAGCACCAGCTCTCAGAAATTGTGCTGTAAACCTGTACCTGTACTTTGACAAATTAAGAGCATTCATTAATTCATTCATTTACACACGCAAGGACACACTCAAGCAAATGAAAAACGTGCAAGTCCTCAAAGACAAAGGGAATCCTGCTTTAAATTAAGCCAATTTTTTCCGTTCTTCAACGTCACAGGACATCACCGATGCCCTTCCGATCGATACGGACCGACCCAACTCAAACGTCCGATCGCTGCGTTTCTACGTATCGATCAAACTTTCCATTTTTCATCACGGCATCTTCACCACGCCCATCCCGCCGTGGCAAAGGTCACGTGGAACCGACCACGCATCCCTCAAATCCAAGGCGCAGTACAGACCTCCAGAGGTAAATGTGATTAGCTATCGATCACCACCCCCGCCCGTCCCCCCATCCCCCACTGTGAGCTAACGGCGGCCATATTAGAATATTGGAAAAATGCTAAAGGGAGGGGGTTCAATCATTTTCTGACGCAAAATATTGAATAATGGCTGCGTTCTTTTCGCCATGTATGCTGGTGTGTGGTATTGACGTTTTTGAACGAGAGAATCGCCATTTAAATGGCCCCTGCTATTTAGCTTAGCTTCACCCCCACACCACTACCACAAGGCAGGGGGAAGGAAGCTAATCTCGAACGCACCACATTCTTCAGTTTTTACCCAAACATTTTTTTTTAAATTGTTAGAGTAAACCCTTCATGTGTTGTACAAGTGAATGTATGCACGTATGATTGTCTCTGTTGCGCCCTCAAAAAAGTTTTGTCTGAGGCGAAAGGACGGCACGAGGGTCAATTGAAGGGGTACCTTGATTTTTTGATTATTGATAATAATCTATAATTAATAATCACTATCAGTGGTGCAGTGTATTGGATAAACAACTGGAGACCGGCGTTCAATTCCAGCCGCTGTTTTTTCTTTTCCAGACGTACACACAATACGTACATGCCAAACAGATTCAATGAGTTTTACCCCTTACACACAACCAGAACACACACTCATATTTAGACCCTGGGGGACTATCGTCATTTGGGACCCACCCTCCTGGTCCTTTGCGCCGGTTGTGTGGGGTTTATAGGCTTTGGGGAATGCCTAGGCCGATACGTTATGTTAACGGTTTACGTGGATTGGAATCTCTTTGTGTTACCTTTGTGCGTTCACTTAGAGGCAACTCCCGTTGTCATGCAGTGTACGGGGCGCGAGAGTTGTGTGACCGCCTCGCCTGGGCTCGCGTCTCGTCCTTCCCGTGCTGCTCGTCCACAATATACCGTCTGTATGTTTGTATTTGTGTGTATAAGAGCAAAGCATCGAAGAGGTTTCGGCGGCTACACGACCGGGTACACAGACCAGTATTTTATAAACGCCATTCAGGGAGCTGAATACCCGGTAATTGACCAGCAATCAAACCCCTATTCAGTCCTCTCTCATGGGTGATTGTGAGTCTGCATCAGTGAAGGCGTTGTGTTGGAGATGGAGTGAAGCTCGAGCGTGTGTTTGACTCAACGCGGTACATTTTAACAGCCTCTCCTTAAAGTGTAGGGTTATGAACACCTTAACCGATTATATGCTATGGTCACCGTGAATGGCGTTCATGTTGAAAATGTGATATATTTTAATAAAAACTTTTTTTCCAATGCTAGTCATTGCAATCATTCTGGGTGGAGGTGTGGACATTAATATACTCTGAGGTTATACATGACAGTAAAATAGAAATGTTAGCATTACGTTTAAAACATGCATTATGGTCAAATGGAAACAAACATCAGCGGGAATTGATTCCTGGTGTCCAGATGTTTAGCTAACAGTGCACTCCACTGTAACACTGAGACATGGATTATTATTTATTGACTAAAGGTCTCATTCCTTGAGAAACTGAGAATACTTGTTTTTGTTGAAATACTATAGGTCTCTAGGAGTTGCATATGCATGCTGCGTGTGAAAGTGTTCCTCTACCCCCATTACCTATATTAGGCAATGAGAGAAATCACAGAGAAAAACGAGCGGATGAGAAAACCCCATCGGTGTGACGTCACACCGAAAATTAGTATTCATGGCCACGCCTCCCGCCCAGTTTAGCTAGCTTGCTACCGCCCACCGGCAGACAGGAAGTAGCAGAGCTCATTTCTGCAGCTCAGCGTCACAGTGCTCTTAGCCAATCAGAGGCGAGCAGATTAGCATATCATGCATATTCACGTTAAGAGGCGAAATCCTATCGTTTGTCCCCTCCCACCTCCACCAACAAACTAAAACAGCATGAAACAGACCCAGCAAAGCTTTTTTTTCTCTAAAACCGGCTCTTAGGGCATCAATTCAGACTACAGATCACCGCAAAATTAACGAAAAAACGATGAATGAGATGAGACCTTTTAAGATAATTTATTTTTGGAAAAAAACTTTAGTTTTCCTAATGCTAGTCAATCATTTGGGGTTGGTGGTTTTTTGGAGGGGAAATATTTATAATTTGACTTTATTTAAAAACTAAGGCACTCATTGGCAATAAAAGGCCATTAAAGCCGTCACGGCTGGACCATGTTGGCAGTGAGATGTGCATTTCCTTTAATTAACAACGTACAACACATTTGAATCCAATTATTTCCGTGTAGGCCTTCTTTCAATTTTAATTATCTCCCTGTAGTCACTGCTAAGGATTAATATATTAGCTTGACAGCTTTTAAGAAGAACACGCGCTGATCGCTCCCCAGATGAAGAAATAAGTTATTAAGCATTTTTTGTAATTCTTGCTTCATTCAGTCAGAGATATACACCAGACGTTCTTTCTTCCCCGCTTGAAAAAAAGATCAGCTGGCATTTGCAAGAAAAGGAGACGATCATTTATATAGTTTTTATAAACTCTCTTCCCCTTTTTTCATCGACGGAGGTGATTGGGGAGGGAAAGACCTTGATTTGAAAACCTGTTGTTTTTGAACATCCGGATCAAGTCAAAAGTGAACTTTATTCTCAGATCGACCGTGCGACAAGTTGCATAGAGGACCAGAATTGCGTTTCCCTATGCTGCGAGTGTGCTATTAATATATTAACCACACAACGTATAACTTATAAAATAATAGTGCAAAAAGGCAACAACAAATAAACACAACATATACAGACACAAAGTACCTACATTACACATGAAAGAATATTCACAGTGTTTTGAGGTATCTGGAGTGCAAATAAAGCTGCAATATTGTAAAGTAAAAATGGCGGCGAGGGTGGCGGTAGAAGGTTGTTAAAAGTTAAAGTTAAAGTTAACACATCGGAAAATATCGCTAGAAATCGGAAACCGAGGACTTCCTTCAGTTCCTTCAGTGCGGGGCTAGGTGGAGGATGAAGCTACAATATGCGCCGCCGCCGCCGCTAATTTGGCGGTTGGAGTGGCACCATTAGCAAAAACCGGTCAGGTATCAGTCACGGCTCTCACACATTGAGGTTTCCATCCCTCTCCCTTCCCCCTGACACCGGCGCTACCTGGAGACGGTTGGAAAAAACCCCCGACATCAGGCTGTTTGCGATGAGAAGCACGGAGGAGCCGGTATTAAAAAGTAGCATATTGCTCGCTAGGGAGCAACGCTAATGTAAACGAACCGGGTTGAACTCTCCCCACTATCTTATGAATTATACTTTTCAATAAAGGGCACTTTAGCTCTGTGGTGTGTATGTGTGTTATTAACAGTAACTAATAATAATAATGATAACGAGAAGAAAAGACATGAACGTTAAAACGTTGAATCAATCAGGCACGCTTGTTCAATATCTAATATGAGCCTTTTGATTACAAATCCATTATCTTTCTCTAGCGGAGATAGCGGAGATATTGCAGCACCCATAACACTGCAACCAGAGAGTATTGAGTATTGTGCATTATTTACACTGTACGTCTGTGTCTGTCGCTGGAAGATTGGAAGCAACCTTCACCCTACCCACCCCCCTACAGAAAAAGCCATCTTAAAATAATTGCCAAGTCGTTATCTCCTTCGCTCGCTGCGTTAAGATCACACACAGAATTATGTTTCCATGGAGACGAGGACGCAGACATGACCGATCGGACGATTAGTGCTGTATCGCAGTGACCCCCTGCCTTGCGACTATTATAAGGCAATTTCCCCCCCCCCCTTCCCCCACCCCCCTTTCTCACCCCCCCCCCCCCCTCCACCTCGAGGACCTACAGCTACTGTATTATCCCAAGTTCGATAATATAGGTTATTATGTCACCCTTTGGAGTTTTCCTCTTCTGAACTCCTACCTATACCTTCACATGTGTGGCTTGACAGGAACGGAACAAACTTTTCTTCTTTTTCGATTCATCATGTACGCGTACGTTCGGTCCATCTTTTCGAGGCGGGATCAAAAAGCGAGCAGGCTTTCTGCTTGAAGGGGCGAGGGTAGATGGCAGAGGCGGAGATTTTCGCGAAAAGACCTTGCCTCCACGGAGTGCCAAAGGGCCGAGAGGGGACTTTGATGTTTAATGACAGCGTCGACACATTGAACCGTGCACCTCAGCACCTAGAACATCCCGGATACGTTTCTGTGTCGCTGGACTCAACACCTTATTTTTAATGACGCAGATAAAGACCGGGTAGGACATTTGAGAGATCACACTCGTCCGACGCTGAAAGAGGTCATTAAAGCGCATTTGAACTTTTTGCAATTTTCCCAAAAAAACTAATTTGGCTGCTTTACATTGCCAACGTTTCCCTCAACGAACGTTAAGCCGGGTTGCTTTTGATCATGTCTGTGTTATCGACTGAATGGAGACCCACTGTGCCACGGAGCAGATATTCAATCCATAACTCTCATTCAAAGTTATTTTAAACATTGCCTTTTAATTTTTTTCGCGTCTGAACCCCTCACAAGGAAAGCCATTGGCCCCTGCTCGGAGTGTGTTCCTGGCCCCGTCTTCTGTACTCAACCACAACAAGAACAGACTCTTTCATTCGTACCTGACAAAAAGACCTCCACAAACAACCACGCTAGCTCCTCTACTGTGGCAGCATGGAACAATGCAAGTGCTTAAACAATATACCAAAAAAATACACTGACCCCTGACACTAAAAAGCATTTGGCCCTGGCTTTGAGTCGGCCCTTGGCTGACACTGCATTCAAAACAACAATTCCAACCGATTCCGTCAATCGTGACTGACAAAACCCACGACCGACCGGCCGACCATGGCGAAACCAGCCATTGTGGCGGCAAACGAAACAATGGGAACGCCTTACAAAACAGAAGGCCTCGCCTCGCATGAATTCTGGATTATAAACCCAGGACAGCCAGCCAAATGCTGAAGAGGTCCTTGATAAACAACACAACAACACATCCCCCCCCACACACACACACACACCCACCCACCCGCCTGCCCTGAAACAAACCCATGATATAAATCCGTCTGAGCAACAAATTACAATTTACACACTCAGTCAACCCACAGCGCCGCTTTCGGCGGCGGGTCGCTGGAGTGGCTGCGTGGGGGGGGGGGGGGGGGGGGGGGGGGGGGGGGCGGCGGCGGATCTCCTGAGTGGGGTGTTGGTGAGGGTCGACCTGATGTGATTACATCTGGCGAAGAGAGAGAAGAGGGAGGGTGGTGACAACTCCCAACGCAATCTGACGGGAGCTTGTGACAATATTAACGAAGATTCTCCGGGGCGCTGGATGTGATTGCAGTTTTTTTTTGACTTTTGAAATCTGGTGTTTTTTTTTGTTGTTGTTGAGAGTTTCAGTTGAATTGCGAATGTGATCCATCACAACATTGTTTGAAAGGGGTGATGTTGTGCTACCAGATGTGAGTGTTATCAACCATTACAAGCTCGTTTGAGAAGCTTGCTTTTTTTTTTCTGTTTTAGTGACATCGCAAGTGGCCATGTCCACCGAGTTTGCTGGATAGATCAGTCCACCAGCCTACCCAGTGGACTGTAGCACATGTCGATGAATCTATCCAGCGTACATCTAGGTGGACACGCCCACTTGTGATGTCACTAAAACACGGGAAAAGGCATCGTTTCAACTGGCGTCTTACAGCTGGTAGCATAACATTACCCCGTTAAAAGAGACACCAACTTTTTCCAATGGCTGGATCATTTAAAAGGTAGAGGTGCTTTAAACCAAATACTGTGTCAGTATGTTTTTTAATGTTTTAATACCCTGAATAGACCCACTAGTTGATCCGTTCTTACACGTTTTTTATATCTTACAAGTTTTTTATAGAAAATCTGGCCTGCCCCTGTTTTCCCTACCTCCCACTGGGTTCTTATGCACTTAAATTAGCTTCTGTCCTCGTAACTGAAGATCATATTTTCCTTTTTAACTTTCTTCTACCGTGACAAAATAGCAGGTACAACGGAATTCCCCAGAAGTGTTTATCCCTTGCTCCTGACTAGAGACTTCATCCTGGTCTTTGATATCTAAGTAGCATCCTCCTGTCTCTTCCACTGTGTATCCTGCTGTGATCTCCACCGGTGTGATTAGAAAAACAAAAGGCCTTTATCTTTTTTTCCCGCTATTTTCTCGTGCAATAACCTCAAGTGTCAGGCTGTCCGGGGCTGTGATTACAAGCCAGACTAAAGCTACTTGCGTCAGCTTTTAGCTTTTTTTTAACGATTTTCTACAGGAACCAGGCTCAGCATAAACACAAACAGGCCTCCCGGGTATTATCCCTAGCCTAAACGGTCATCGCGTACGGGCATAGCGTCGCACCATTTTGGCGGCAAAACGGCACGCCGCTTGACGCCGGTCGACACAATTTATCTGTATCCTTTGTGAGCCTTTTTCAAATTAGTAATTCAATGCGTCATGAAATGTATTCAAATGTATTTAATAAAGAATTCCAAGACTTTATTTTTTGGAGGATTTTAGCATCGATTCTGAATCCATGTTTTTTTTTAACAACACAATTCAAGGCTGATCAAACGTCTTTCTGAAGGAAAGCTGTAATGACAGAAGGCGTCCGGGAATACAACCATCAGTTTTGTTTATAGCTCGTAATTAATTTGGAAAACGCCTTTGGAAATTATGGTAGCTGGTGGTAGGGAGTATGACAAACACTGGTCAAGGTCAAGAGGGGTAGGGGGAGCAACTTTAGACAGAGGGGAGGAATGACCTAGAAGAGCTTGGGGGTTTGGGGGTTGATACTGTAGTGGCTAGCGTGTATTACTACCCGCCTAAAGGTTCTTAGTTTGATCTCCGATGCCCATAGTAGGCTATATAGTATACATATAGTTCACATAGTATACTATACGTTTTCAGAATACTAAGCATAAGTATATTTTATAAGTAAAATATACTCATAGTACTTTGTTTTGGTAAGAAGATAGCCGAAACTATTAACAGAACCCAGTATTAGCTTAATAATGTATTATTTCATGTTATACAAGCGCTGCTTTTTATGAACAAGTCTGGAGTATTTCATTAGCATCATAATAGCAATTATATGTGGTTGATTCTCTAGTGAATACCCTGTGCGATGCCCAGCATAAAGGTTTTGGGTTCGAATCCCGATGACAGTAGTATAACCTGTTGGCATCCTTATGTTTATGATGTTATTGAGATTTCCTCAATAATGCTTTCTGTGGGCAAAACACTGCAACGAGACACAAATTCCAATCAGATTTCAAGTGTAAACAACTGTGGGGGGACGTATGGGCAGGTTGGGAGCGCACCAGATTGGCTGGGGGGGGGGGGGGGGGGGGGTTGGACCTGAGTGCAGCAGGTGGCAGCACTCAGGCCAATCAGGGAGTGTTTGTACTTACTTGCCTGCTTTGTGTTGTAGTAAGAGAAGGATTGCCGGAGGGAACGGACCAGAGAGATCCACGACGAGCGCGAGCCCACGAGGAGATGACTCGGGAAGAACCTTGTTTATGGTTTTGAATATTTGTGTTCGGTTTAAGAAAGGCCAATAAAACGTTCTCCCGCCGAGGGACGACAACTCTGCCTGTGCTCACTCATTGAAACCCGTTACAACAACATTTTAGTATTTATATTTCAAATAATAGGGTCAATACATTTGTGTGTTTTGATGAATATAGCGATTGATTCATAGCGGCTGTTGATTCAGCAAATGAAGGACCATATACTGCCTTATGCTGGTTTGTTCTTCCTGTTGCCCGAAGACCCTGCCAGTACTAGGGTTAGTGTAGCATTAATTTAGCATTAACTATCTTGAAGAAAGTTTGAGAATACAGATTCCTTGACCAACTTTTGCTGTTCCAACACAATGACTGAGGCAAAGTAGGATAGAAGGAAGTAATATGAATAAATAAAAGAAAATGTGTAACAAAAGGTAGAAAGATCAAAAAGTCTGCCGGTATCCAATGCTGTCTACCCACTGCGTTCACGTCTAGCAGGGTGTAACACACACACACACACACACACACACACACACACACACACACACACACACACACACACACACACACACACACACACACACACACACACACACACACACACACACACACACCTGTATTCCACATGCACGCACCCATACACAGCTGTATTCAGCAGGTACGCATACCACCAACACGGAGATGCGCGCACAAACCCACACACACAATTTCAAGGTATTCCACACACATACACGCGCTTGCCCACCTGTCGTCCTGACTGAGAAACCCACACAATACGTCAACTCAAGCTGCATTCTGAAAACGCCTTCTGCAGTCCGTCTGTCTGAACATCAATTCAAACACCGATCAAAGTCATCAGTGTCAAAATTTGTTGACACTCACTACCTTAATGTTGTTCACATTTGTGTTGTTTGAGTTTGCATTTGTGTAGTGGCATACATTTGCATTTATGATGTTGCTTTTGCATTTTTCTTTTCCAGTGAAGTCACTTGTTTGTTTGAATTCGCAAGGCCCTTCAGGGATGCGGTTCCTTCGTCACGTACCAGACACCGTATCCATGGCTCCAGCCAATCACAAGACAAACACAACAAAACAACAACAATCCACAACCAGTGCATGGATGCTCTGACCTCAAACTTGACCCAGCCGTCTCATGGGGGGGCCGACCCCCCAGGAGCAATCGGAGCTTTGTCTCTGAGCGCCCCACCGCTGAGAAGAGAGAGTGAATAGAAGTGTCTGGCCACAGGCCCCCCAAAGACCTTAGGCAATGCCCAGACTATAGCTCCAGCAGCGGGTCATCTGTCCTCGTTTTCTCCCCTGGGGCTCTTCGCCCCTCCTCCTTCTACTTTATTTCTGTCCCTCTTGGCTGTATTTATTTTCTGTGTTGAATCTCTGTCGTTTGATACGCAAGGGCAATAGGAGGTGGGTAAAACGCATATGCGAATAAAGTGATAGCAGCGTTTTTTAATTAGTTTTTTCATGTGACGATAGTGGAACCAGCACCCTATCTGAACCTAAATCATTGTCCTAACACACTGGCTCGCAGTCACACACTCCTTATCTACAGGAATTAATAATACATTAGCAGCAGAAA
>OLKM01002569.1:40000-43030 GCA_900291075.1 Melanogrammus aeglefinus
AGCGTGACGCCCCTTACCCTGATTCACGAGTCAGAACTATGTTGATTAAATGATAATAAAGTCTGATGGCAGGTGAGCTCCAGTCAGTGTCCACTGGCAACTGTGCAAAAGCGCTCGCTTGAATTCTTTTTTCGGAAAGCTTCCAGACTTTGTGCGAATGGGTTTCTCTTCGGTAGAGTGTCCCCTTGACAAAACAGGAAACCAGGTGTAGCTCCGCCCCTTTTGGATTTTGGTTTCCTGCCCGGGCTTCTGTGCCGTCTCCCTCCAGAAGTTCTGCTACAGCATAGTAGGGACTGCCGGGACATGCCCCATATGGCACGTGAAGTCATGAGTGCAGGGCGTTTTGGACCAACGTCCCAGCAAAGTCTTTGTCCCTGCATTTGTCTCCATTGTATCGCCCTTTTTTTTGTGTGTTGTCTGTGTGTGTGAGTGTGAGAGAGAACGTGTGTGTGTGTGTGAAAGTGATGTTGTGCGTGTGTGTGTGTGTGTGTGTGTGTGTGAGAGTATATAATGACTAGCGTGTGGGTGTTCCTTTATTTTTCTTCATCGTTTCCAGCGATTTTATTCTTTCATCCGCTGTTTCTACGCGGCTACTCTAGTGCAGAGAAGAGTCCTGGAATTAGTGCAAATCTTGAAAGATACAAGTCTGTACTGAACAATATATTAAGATATATACTAGAGAGGTCAAAGGTCATCCCGTTGCTCCATAGAGATCTAATCAAGTGGCCTCATTAAAACATGGACGAGTGTAGTGTAGCGCGTGTGTGTGTGTGTGTGCAGGGCCGCTGCTAGCCTTATCGGTGCTAAACCGAAAGCGGAGGGGTGGGGGGTGGGAGAGGGAGCCTCTTTTTCTATATTAGGAAAGAACATGTAATTTGCCGAAATTGAGTGATGGGTTATACAATTAAGAAAAAACAACGGTGGGCCTCTTCATAACGAATTTACTTCTTTTTTTAATTCAATAATGTAATCTTTATTTATTTATTTTTTTCAAACCTTAATTTTTGGTGCCCCCCCAGGTACTTGGTGCCCTACGCACTCTGCGTATAGGGAGCGGCGGGCCTGTGTGTGTGTGTGTGTGTGTGTGTGTGTGTGTGTGTGTGTGTGTGTGTGTGTGTGTGTGTGTGTGTGTGTGTGTGTGTGTGTGTGTGTGTTTGCGGGTCTCCGGGCCTTCTGGCATTCCTCCCAGGAATGCAGCCCTCTCTCATGGCCGACCGGAGGCTTCCATCATTGTTACCTCGGGGGGGGGGGGGGGGGGGGCAGAGCTTGTACCAGCTGTCAATGCAAACGGTGTGAGGTAGGGATGTAACCTGTAGCGGAGAGCAAAGACGCTTAGAACGGTGCACACCAACACACACACACACACACACACACATCACACACACACACACACACACACACACACACACACACACACACACACACACACACACACACACACACACACACACACACACACACACACGCACGCACGACAAGCAAAAGCACGCCCTCACGTAAGCTCGTACGTACACACAAATGCACGCATGCATATACGCACACACACACAACAAGCATGCACGAATGTACGCACGCACGCTCGCAAAAAGCACGCACTCAAAAATGCGCTCACGGAAACACGCATCTAACATGCATGCACGCACGCACACACACAACAACAAGCACGCACGCACGCACGCAGGCAGGAAGACAGGCAAGCAGACAGGCAGACATGCAGGCAGGCAAGTGCTTACGTCGGTACGCACCAACAGTCACAACAGTCTCTCCCACTCACAAGACATCTCTGGATAACTGGAACACAGAGAGATGCATTTATGATTCACTATATGTTATTACTACTGTGGGAGAGTGTGTGGATGATGGCAGCCTCCCCAGCCCAGACCAGACTCGACCAGGTGAGAGCTGCTTGAACCAGACATCATCCACACACACACACACACACACACACACACACACACACACACACACACACACACACACACACACACACACACACACACACACACACACACACACACACTAACACACACACTCCCACAACTACATACATGTGAAGCATGCAAAAACATGTTTAAACGGTTACTTCATCTTCAAATCACAAGTGCCAAACCATAGGTTCTAGGGAACCAGATACCAGTTTCGACTGATTTCGGTTCACCGCCCCCCAAAAAAAGCAAAAACATGAGCGACATTTACTCTTCTACGCTCCGCCCATTTAAAGAGCGGGTACTGGGTTAGGAAGTTCTTCGATCATGACTGCCTACAGAAGGCCTCACCCTCATTAAAGTCCTCTTAGCTCCGCCCTCTTAAAGGACCGGTACCAAGGTTAGGTTCTTCGCTCGTGCCCACTCCGCTCCGCCCATTTATGGCCGGCTCAGACTACACGATTCTCAGACATTCCTCCAGGATTTAACGTGTCACACTATACGATCCCAGAGCCAGGAAATCGGGCGTTGTCTCGTCGGAAGACTGGCCACACTACACGATTTTAGGGTGCGATGCTCTTTACTTTGTATCATTCACGTTTACAAGATATTTAGAAAATCAAAGGTTTAGAATTCTGACTATTATCCAATGGTTTTTTATTTACAAGTTGTTTGTTCATATAAGGGCTGTACGCGCCCAGAGAGGTTATACGTCTGAGCTTATGAGGCGATTGCGGGAACGGTCCGGACTGAGCTCGTTACGTTGCCGTTGCGAGTGGACGATGGATAGTAGTTGTGTTGGCGCCGAGATATGTAAAGTATACTGCCCCTATTTTTATCCAATAGTTTGTTATTCATGTTGTTTCATTTTCTCTCGT
Source organism: Melanogrammus aeglefinus (assembly GCA_900291075.1). Lineage (NCBI taxonomy): Eukaryota > Metazoa > Chordata > Actinopteri > Gadiformes > Gadidae > Melanogrammus > Melanogrammus aeglefinus. The sequence goes on from OLKM01002569.1 coordinate 42,804, forward strand.
ATTTCTTCATCTACGGCAGCTGTCACTTCTTCTTGCTATGTGATCGCATTCAGTTTTTTGTGGTAGTTACTGTGTACTCAGCGCGTAGTGCAGGTGAAGGTCGTTGAAAGCGACGGTGAGAGGCGTGCCAGCTGTTTCGTAAGGGTTTCTGTTACCTGCACGTGCAATGGAGTGTGGTTCCCTCATGATGGCTACGCTTGCATGGCGATTCCCCGAAGCAGAAGTTT
>OLKM01002569.1:43919-63583 GCA_900291075.1 Melanogrammus aeglefinus
AATGTCAAAGAGGGAGAGAGAGAGAGAGAGAGAGAGAGAGAGAGAGAGAGAGAGAGAGAGAGAGAGAGAGAGAGAGAGAGAGAGAGAGAGAGAGAGAGAGAGAGAGAGAGAGAGAGAAGCATGAGACACAGAAGGTTCTTGTTAAATCACTTGTCCTGTATCTGATTCTCATACATCTTGTTGTTTTTGAGGCAGAGAGAAAGAGAGAGAGATTTTGTGACATGCATCAAGCAGACCTGACATCTCTAATGAAACCCACTATACATGTGTTAGTTTGTATGTGTGTGTCTGTGTGTGTGTGTGTGTGTGTGTGTGTGTGTGTGTGTGTGTGTGTGTGTGTGTGTGTGTGTGTGTGTGTGTGTGTGTGTGTGTGTGTGTGTGTGCAAACTTTACCTTTGTGTCAATAAGCAAAAATGTGTTCATTAGTGACCGTGTGTGTTTGTTCACATTTGTGCGCACACATGTTATCCGTGTAGTGCAGTGTGGACCCACGCTGGCTGCCGTGTGTGTGTGTGTGTGTGTGTGTGTGTGTGTGTGTGTGTGTGTGTGTGTGTGTGTGTGTGTGTGTGTGTGTGTATCCTCAGTGCAATTAGGTTAAATAATGACGCCACATAAATCCAGCGGCGCCAGAGACGGACCACTGGCCTGGCCTGCCCTTGGGTCTGTGTTTGTGTACATGTGTTTGTGTTTGAGTACACATATGTGTGTGTTTGAGTACACGTGTCTGCTTCAGTTTGTGTACGTGTGTGTGTGTCTGTTTTTTGTTTGTGTACGTGTGAAACTGTGTGTGTTTGAGTGCTTTGTCTGTGTTGGTGTGGGTATACACGTGTGTGTGTGTGTTTGTGTGCACATGTGTGTACTAGTTTACAAAACATCCTTTAACTAGCTCCAAAACAATAACCCAAGGTATTTACGGCTCAAAAGCGCCTTGTTTGTTTTCGTAAGAATGTGTGTTTCTGCTTGTGTACGTGTGTGTGCGTTTCTGTGTGTTCATTGAGTACAAGTGTGTGTGTGTGTGTGAATACTTTTTCCGGTTGGTGTTTGTAAACACGTGTGTGTGTGTGTGTCTGTACGTGTGTGTGTGTGTACGTATGCACATGTGTGTGTTTGTGTGTGAGTACATGTATGTGTGTGTTAATGCTTTGGTATTTGTGTGTTTATATGTGAGTATTGTGTTTGTCTGCATGCGTGCGGTGCGGCTGTGTCATTGTGTGTTTGTACACACATCCCTTTGGGCAAAAGTGGTCTTGGTGTCTTGCCTGTTTGCGTTTGTGTGTGTTTTTTTGTGTTTGTGTGTATTGTATGTCTGTATCTATTTGTGTGTGTGTGTGTGTGTGTGTGTGTGTGTGTGTGTGTGTGTGTGTGTGTGTGTGTGTGTGTGTGTGTGTGTGTGTGTGTGTGTGTGTGTGTAAAAATGTGCTTAATCTCTCCGTGGGTGGGCTGTGTGCATGCATTGTCAACCCAGATTATGCTTTGTGTTGACAACATATTCTGTGAGATGAGACTTTCTGTCATTCAAACTGGCATTCGTCTTCCTGCTGCCTCCCACTTGCTCTGTTACCCCCCATGGGTCACCCCCACACACACACACACACACACAACACTCACGTGCACACACACGCACTCATGCACTCAGGCAAACAAAACACACAGACACACATACATACCACACTCAAGTGCACACACAAACACACACACACACACACACCCAAAGCACATGCATAAACACACACACAGAGAAGACTCACACACACACACACAATGGCATACACAGACAACACTCACACGCACAAGCACACACATACACAACACACACACGCACACACAAGGACAAGAGTCAAGCATATGCACACACAATGGCATACACAGACAACACTCACACGCACAAGCACACACATACACAACACACACACGCACACACAAGGACAAGAGTCAAGCATATGAACACACACCTACAAAGAAAGACATTCCCACGCACGCACGCACGCACGCACGCACGCGCACGCACGCACGCACACACACACGCACACACACACACACACACACACACACACACACACACACACACACACACACACACACACACACACACACACACACACACACACACACACACACACACACACACACACACACACACACACACACACACACACACACACACACACACACACACACACACACAAACACAAGGTGTGATTCTACATGTTTTTGGGGTGTCTCTCTGGCCCACTCCTGGTTAAGACACCGAAGAGTTAAGAGACAGTGGTGGGCCGGGCGTCAGAGAGCTGGCAGGGGGGAGGGACAAGGGGGGGAGAGTGAAGGGGGAGGGACCAGGGGGAGAGAGAGCGAGGGAGGCAGAGAGAGGGAGAGAGTATAGTGATAGATGGAGAGAGATGTGGACTGAGAGAGAGAGAGAGAGAGAGAGAGAGAGAGAGAAGAGAGAGACTGAGAGAGGAGGAGAGAGAAGAGAGAGAGAGAGAGGGAGAGAGAGAGAGAGAGAATAGGTAAGCAGAGGATAAGAGGAAGGTGGGAAGAGTCACAGATCGGATGGGGGGGGGGGGGGGGGTCAGGCGGACGGATGAGGAAGAAGAGTGGGAGAAGCTGCAATGGACCGGTTGCCATAGCAACTAGCGGAGCAGTTACTCTCTGCTGGGTTCTGGGTGCATATTGTTCCGCGAGAGAGAGAGAGAGAGAGAGAGAGAGAGAGAGAGAGAGAGAGAGAGAGAGAGAGAGAGAGAGAGAGAGAGAGAGAGAGAGAGAGAGAGAGAGAGAGAGAGAGAGAGAGAGAGAGAGACAGAGAGAGACAGAGAGACAGTGAGAGTGAGAGTGAGAGTGTGTGTGCATGAACACTAATGTGGAAGGTGATTATTCGACATCAAGGGAATAGTCGAGAGACAGAAGACAGCAATGGAGAGAATAGTCCCACGATGATGAGACGCTAACTGACAAGTGACCTGGAACCGTTCGACAGAAAGCAGACAGAAGGACAGACAGACGGACAGGATGCACAGGCAGACAGGCAGGACAGACGGACAGACAGAAGCGTCCAACAAAGGCGAGAAGAAGCTAACAAACAACAACAGGTGGAAGTGGGCGAATGAACAAGCAAAGACATGCACACGACGTTGCACATGACGCATGACGTTGACATGTCACATGACGAAACCCAGGAAGTGGATCTCTAAACGGGAAATCAAACAGACAGTAGAAACAGTGAGAGAGTTAAAACTAGAGCCTGGCTCTGTTTCTAACTCTCTCGCTGTTTCTACTTTTATACCCAGCCCCCCCCGCACACACACACACACACACACACACACCTCCTGGACCTTAAGATACTATATGACGTCTGTGCTCAAGGTGACCACTCTCCTGAATCGGCCCCCCGGCCCTGACGCTGCCACGGCCCCCCACCCCTGTTCTGACTGATGGGCCGCGTTGTGGCGTTAGCCCGCTGAGCTAATAGCGTAGCTGAGCTAATAGTCAAGCTGGGCGGGCGAGGGTTCAGCCCCGGGTTGATGGCCTTGTGCCTCCGATGAGAAAAAAACACACACTCGAAGACAAGGGCCCGCGTGACGCACGTTTACGCGCACGCACAAACTTACGCACGTGCATACACACTTACATGCAAAACACAAACGCAACAAGGACGCAAGTAATCCATCGATTCGCACACACATGAACACGCACGCTCACATGCGCTCGTGCACGCACGCACACACACACACAAACATTTACACACGTAAACACACGTGAAGTACACGTTAATGCGTAGACACACAAACACACACATATTCCTTCAGTGCTAACACGTTAGCACTGAAGGAATTTGTATCCCTGCTGAGGTGCCCCGCCTCTCTCCCACTGTGACGAGAGAGGAACAGGGAGGCAGGGAGCAGATGGGAGGGAGGGAGGGAGGGAGGGAGGGAGGGAGGTGGGAGGGAGGGAGGAGGGAGGGAGGGAGGGAGGGAGGGAGGGGAAGGGTTTGTTTTTTACAAAGCAGAGCTTAATTCTATGCTGTCAGTTGAACTGAGGGGTATGCTGAGGATTGTGTGTGTGTGTGTGTGTGTGTGTGTGTGTGTGTGTGCGTGTGTGCGTGCGTGTGCGTGTGCGTGGCGCGTGTGTGTGTGTGTGTGTGTGTGCGTGTGTGTGTTCGTGTACAGGCAATTCTCCATTAGTGCATTTTTATGGGACTCGTCTTTTTTCTGGAATACTTTATTCGGGAATTATGTATTATGTGAGTGTGTTTGTCTGTTTGAGTGCATGTCTTCTTTTGTGGGGTTTTCTGTTTGTTTTTGTGTGTGTGTGTATGTGTGTTTCGTTGTGTTCATGTTTCTGTGCGTCTGTGTGTGTGTGTATGTGTATGTGTATGTGCTATGTGCTATGTGTGCGTGTGTGTGTCTCAGTAGTGGCCTGTTCTTGAACCTGTGGTAACAGAGGCCTTTAAGAAGCACAATCACATTGCTCAGGCTGAAAGTGGCTGTTGGAACGCACTGACCTGCAGGATCGCGACACAGCGAACAATGTAGTACAGTTAAGAGGTCCCGTTCTGCTTATTTATCGGCCAATCAACACCCCGGAGAGACGAAAACAATCGGAAATGTACAAAATAACCGTAATAACCGAGCACTTGGCCGATTCTAACGTAAAGCGCGTCTTGTCTCGATGTCAACGATGTTGTGCGTAATTATGCAAGACATCGAAGGAATGTCGTTAATGAGTGAATAGTTCGGGATTGGACTGCGAAAAAAGTAGCGCGAGCAGATAGAACAGATAGAATTGTTTTGTTTTAACAGGGAAACCCACAAGGAGCGAGAAAATGCAGTGTCTATATGTGTGTATATGTATAAATATACAGAGACACACACACACACCTATAGGCCTATATATATATTTTATGCCAGCCTTCGATGCAAGCACGTCGACCCACATGCAGTTACATCATCAACACACAGACACACGAATTCTGTATCACACACACACACACATTCTGCTTATCACGGCGCTGTAACACATATACACATTCCGCATCACACACACAGACATTCTGTCCATCACGACACACACATTCTGTATCACACACACACACACACACACACACACAGATTCTGTATCACACACACACACACACACACACACACACACACACACACACACACACACACACACACACACACACACACACACACACACACACATGCACAGAAACATACACACACACCATTTACTCCATTCCATCATTGCATCTCCATCACCCGCGCTCTCTCTCGCCCCACCCCCACCCCTCTGGAGCGATCCCCCCACCTGTGACACCGGCGGGGTCGCGACCCCTTCCCTCTCCACCCTGAGCGATGTATTAAGACCCTCCCCTATCAGCGTTCCCGCGTCACTCAGGGTTAAACTCTGCTTGCCCCCCGGGGAGCTGGTGAAACAGGAAATATCCTCATCTAAACAGACCATAATACGCCCTCATTCGTCTGTTTCTGGTACAACATGGACACACACACACACACCACACACACACACTTGCTCACGCATCTGTATGCATACAGACACACACACACACACACACTTTTTAACACATGCACGCATGCACCCACAAACACACACAGGCACTTGTATACACACATGCATGCGCACACACTCCAACTCACATTCTGCACATACCCTCGGATTACATATACACGTGCATGCGCACACACTCCAACTCCACATTCTGCACATACCCTCGGATTACATATACACGTGCACACTCACCCTCAAGACCTGTCCACACACACACACACACACACACACACACACACACACACACACACACACACACACACACACACACACACACACACACACACACACACACACACACACACACACTTATATACACAGTGCACTTTAAACACATTTCCTTGCTGATTGCTTGATGCAAATATAGCATGCAGCGCGTTCCTCCACTTTGGCTTCTATTACACTGAGCAAAGATTGGTCGCCTGGCAGGAATGGGAACCAACCTTTTAATCATTCATGATGGCCACGGCTAAGTCGTGCAAGGCCACTGAGCGCTCTCTCTCTCTCTCTCTCTCTCTCTCTCTCTCTCTCTCTCTCTCTCTCTCTCTCTCTCTCTCTCTCTCTCTCTCTCTCTCTCTCTCTCTCTTCTCTCTCTCTCTCTCTCTCTCTCTCTCTCTCTCTCTCTCTCTCTCTCTCTCTCTCTCTCTCTCTCGCTCTCTCTCTCTCTCTCTCTGTGTCTCTCTCTCTCTCTCTCTGTCTCTCTCTCTCTCTCTCTCTCTCTCTCTCTCTCTGCGTGTCTCCCTCTCTCTCTGTGTGCTCTCTCTCTCTCTCTCGTGTGTCTCTCTCTCTCTCTCTCTCTCTCTCTCTCTCTCTCTCTCTCTCTGTGTCTCTCTCTCTCTCTCTCTCTGTCTCTCTCTTTCTCGCTATGTGTCTCGCTCTCTCTCTCTCTCTCTCTCTCTGTACAGCCCTCACTCGCACGCTCTTTCGGTGCTTGGATCGACCCGCAGCACTGGGCATGAAGGACTGAGGGCCGGAGCCAACCTTCTGAGGAGACGGCGTGCTGGGGATTGATGACCCCTGACCCCCAAAAACACGCTCTCTAGCGCTCTCAAGTGTATGGCTCTCTCTCTTTAGTTTCAGTGCATCTCTCTCTCTCTCTCTCTCTCTCTCTCTCTCTCTCTCTCTCTCTCTCTCTCTCTCTCTCTCTCTCTCTCTCTCTCTCTCTCTCTCTCTCTCTCTCTCTCTCTCTCTCTCTCTCTCTCTCTCTCACGACTTAAACCACTCTTTTGACAAAACTATCTGTCTGCACACACACACGCTCACACACTGAATAGCACATACCCGCAACAACATTCTCCCAGACACACACATACTGACAGACACGCAAACACACAACAACGCACATTTTATTCATTCATAGCTATAGACTATTAATCATGACAAGAGAAGACTAATTGAACAGAAGGGCGTTTGTGTGTGTGCGTGTGTGGGTAAGTGCTAGTGTGTGTGTGATCTAGTGTGCGTGTGCGCCTGCGTGTGTGTGGACACACGTGTGTAGAAGTTGTATGTGTATCTTTGTGAACGTGTGTGCTAGTGTGTGTGTGTCTGTGTGTGCAAGTGCGTGTGCTAGTGTGTGTGTGTGCGTGTGTGGTGTGTGCTAGTGTGTGTGTGTGCCTGTGCGCACGTATGTAGTAGACTGTGTGTGTATACGTGCTGTGTGTGTGTGTGTGTGTGTGTGTGTGTGTGTGCACGTGTGTGTAGTAGACTGTGTGTGTATACGTGCTTGTGTGTGTGTGTGTGTGTGTGTGTGTGTGTGTGTGTGTGTGTGTGTGTGTGTGTGTGTGTGTGTGTGTGTGTGTGTGTGTGTGCGGGTGGTCTTCAGTGAGAGGCTCTCAGCTTCTTCTTTAAGCGGGAATCAAAGGCGGAGTGAGACAGGTCGGTGCGTGGTGCCTTGTAGATACCACATGCTGCTTCACACACACACACACACACACACTTTCTCTCTATCCTCGCCTGCCTTCGCTTCCCATCTGTTTCTCTCTCTCTCTTCTTACCTCTCTCTCCTTTCCCTGTGTCTCTGATTCTTTCTCTCTCTCTCTCTCCAACTACCTCTCTCCCTCTCTCTATTCTTACCTCTATCCCAAATCAGGCATGTACTTCCCATTCTCTCTCTCTCTCTCTCTCTCTCTCTCTCTCTCTCTCTCTCTCTCTCTCCTCTCTCAGTCTGTCTCACTCCGTCTCTCTCTCCCTCCTCTCTCTCCTCTCTCTTCTCTCTCTCTCTCTCTCTCTCTCTCTCTCTCTCTCTCTCTCTCCCTCCTCCCTCTCCCTCTCCCTCTCCCTCCCTCCCTCCCTCCCTCCCTCTCTCTCTCCGAGCAGTGGGAGGTCCGTTGGGGTGCAGAGTAATTGTTTTAATCGACGTCAAATGCCAAGACTGTCTAATTAGCAGCAAATATAATATCTCTTTGGGGGGGGGGGGCTTGGGTGTGTCTGTGTTGATTTGAGGGGGGAGGGTTGTCTAGTCTCTCTAGTGGGCCAGACTGCCAGCGGCTCTACTGATGCGTGTAGGGAAAGTAGGCAAACGTGAGTCATTGACTCAATTAGTGAGCGAAAAACACGCTCACTAAGTGAATTGGTGAGTGAGTGAGTGAGTGAAGGAGTGAGAACGTGACAGTGAGTGAAGGAATGTGTGACACTTTATAATGATGTAAAAAAAAAAACAATAAACTGCAGTAACGACTTTAACAATTAATAAACTGTTCCCCGATAGATGATTTAATAAGAGTGTTAATGTTAACTGGGGAAATGGTGTTCATGGTAACTACGGTATTTATAGGTGTATGTATGGAATTACTGCCACTAGGGGTCTTTCAATCAAAACAATAGCAAAAGCGCTAGTACGATGAAGTACTAGCAGCAGAAGAAAATCCATCAGACATGACACATGGACAGAAATCATGTACACTGGCCGAACGGTTAACAGTTTATTCACAGTAGGTAATTTTGTTTCAATTAATTCACCCCTTGGTAACATAACCATAACTAATTTATCATTCAATGAGTTGGCCACCCAAACTGCTGTAGATAATTTTATGTTTGGCTTAGAGCCTTTTCTTTTTTTTTTCTTTTTTTAAATTATGGGTTGTGTACTTTGTAACCCAGTAATGTTATCTGTGTTCAAAAAAATTCATACAAAACATGATTCCCACATAATTCTACTCTGAACTTCTGATTTGAAGTGTAATCTAGTTGAATAAGTGTGAAAGATATTTGGTATTACTGCGTGACCCGGGTAACTAAAGACCTGCCCAGCGGTATGAGACTGTGTCCAGCGGAGTTTACCTGCCCAGGAAACGGTAGGTCTGCAGGACTTCTCTACCCAGGGCCGTCGTTGGGTTCACAGCGCGACACGACAGGTGAGTCGCCAAGCACTACGCCTTAAACAACAGGGTAGCAAAAATGCAATTAAAGCACAGACGTCTCCCATGGATACAGCATTAGAATCGCTGTCTGGGATGTGTATCTCGCACGCTCTCCAATGGTAACGAGCAGGTAGAGAACCCTGCGGCCAACAGAGATATGGAGAGAGAGAGAGAGAGAGAGAGAGAGAGAGAGAGAGAGAGAGAGAGAGAGAGAGAAGAGAGAGCAGAGAGAGAGAGAGAGAGAGAGAGAGCAAAGGCGAGAGAGAGAGAGAAAGCAGAAGAGAGACAGAGACGAGAGAGAGAGAGAAGGAGAGAGAGAGAGAGAGAAGAGAGAGAGAGAGAGAGAGAGAGAGAGAGAGAGAGAGAGAGAGAGAGAGAGAGAGAGAGAGAGAGAGAGAGAGACACCAAATGGTCTCTCATTGAGATTACATTGAGTAAAATATTATTGCGAAAGAAAAAATAACATGATTTTGAAGTTTAAGAAAAAAATACCAAACAGTATGGGCAATTAACAGAGAGAGAGAGAGGGCAAGAAGAAAGTTTGTGTGGCAAGGGGGGAGCAGAAGGTATACCACTGAACAGAAAGCCATAGATTAGTTAGTGTGTAGTGTGTGTGTGTGTGTGTCTGTTTCTGTGTGTGTGTGTGTGTGTGTGTGTGTGTGTGTGTGTGTGTGTGTGTGTGTGTGTGTGTGTCTGTGTGTGTGTGAGCCAAGGTCGAGGAAAGGCAGGGCTAGTACCACAGCAGTCCTTTTGCACTTTTCATGAGAGGAAGTCTCCCTTTCCCTCTCTCCTCCCCCCCTCTCCCACCCAGTGTTGTTGTCTCCCATAACAGAAGGAAAACAACAAATCAATCAATGAGGAGGGCCGTAACCACTATGGCAACAAGAGCACAATGTAAGGGAGTCCTGAGCTGGACACAACACCTGTGTGTGTGTGTGTGTGTGTGTGTGTGTGTGTGTAGGTGTGTAGGTGTGTAGGTGTGTAGGTGTGTAGGTGTGTAGGTGTGTAGGTGTGTGTGTGTGTGTGTGTGTGTGTGTGTGTGTGTGTGTGTGTGTGTGTGTGTGTGTGTGTGTGTGTGTGTGTGTGTGTGTGTGTGTGTGTGTGTGTGTGTGTGTGTGTGTGTGTGTGTCTGTTTGTATGTGTATATACTGTACTGTGTCCCTTATATGCTTTGCCAACACACATGTGTACCATGTCGATATCATTTTTTGTGAGTGTTTTTTTCGATAACTGCATCAGTGAGAATGCATTTGCGTTCATTTAAGTGCATGCTGTCTCAAAAAGTGTGCATTTAGGCCGCTTGCACACACACACACACACACACACATCCAGTCCTTTAAGTGGTTGTTGAAGGGGTGCGTTTTCTCACTTTTTTCTTCATTTATGATTTCGCTAAGATGTGTGGGCATGTGTGTGCGTATCATTTCTAGTACACATCCGTTCTAGTGGTACTTATAAATATCATTTAAGAAATCATATCGATGCTCCACGTGGGTGTCTATACGAGTACAGCGGTGTCTGTTTGTGTGTGTGTGTGTGCGCCATCCTTATAACACACACATCTGTTTCATTAGCGGCCTGGTCGATGGTGTGTTCTCCGCTGTACTGCTGTGGTGAGTGTGTATGTGTGTGTGTGTTCTCCACTGCTGCGTGTGGGGGACATCAGTACACGAGTAGTAAAGATATACTCGGCTAAAGCTACTCCATCGGGTGGAAGAAAATGAGAGCCAGAGAGAGAGAGAGAGGGGAGAGAGAGAAGAGAGACAGAAGAGAGGAGAGAAGAGAGAGAGAGAGAGAGAGAGAGAGAGAGAGAGAGAGAGAGACAGAGAGAGAGAGGGAGAGAGAGAGAGAGAGAGAGAGAGAGAGAGAGAGAGAGAGAGAGAGAGAGAGAGAGGGGGACGGTTATGGGAGTTGATCCAACCCATCCTATAAGCGTCGTTCTCCTCTTTGTCGTCGGGGTAATGTATTGTCGTGATTGTTGTTTTCCGTTTCAATGCTTTTTGTGTGCATTGCAGCAAAGCACATTTTCCCGCCGCTATTGTGCGACAGGAAAGTACAAATGTGTGGGAGTCATCTGAATGGACGGTGATTTACTGACTTATTTACTCGGTTCACCTGTTGGCTGCCGCTGACACTGCAGGGCAACTCTTAAAGGAGGAGCTTTAGATTTAGCATCCGCTGTTGCTGCTGTTGTCTCTAAAAGCAGTTGAGACGATTCACGGTTACTGTCTTCTTCTATCCGGCAGATACACACATACAGACACAGACATGCACACAGACACACACACGTACACAGACAAACTCACAGACAGACAAACACACACACATAGACGCACGCACACACACGTACAGAAACACGGTCAGAGACCAACACGGACACACACCAAAAACATGTATGAACACAGATGTATATGCATACTCACGCACAGACAAAGCTCATGCTCACAAACAAACCAACACAGGAATACACGTGCAGACCCATACACACACACACACACACACACACACACACACACACACACACACACACACACACACACACACACACACACACACACACACACACACACACACACACACACACACACACACACACACACACACAGAAACTCACACATGAACACACAGGCAGACACACACACAAACAAATACACACCGATCCACACCCACAAGCACACACACCCACCCAACCACATCCACACTCACAGGCGGTCGTCGTGCAACACACCGAGGCGACAAAACAAAACGAGCACGTCACTTCCTGTGCGGGATGCTTCTCTGAGCACTACAGGAAATGAAGGTGCCCATCTGGGCCTGTGTGGGACGGGGAGATGGAAGTGTACTGATCCTCGTGGATTTGATTAAGACCGCTGTATTCAGTACTGCTCTCTGGTATGGAGAGTCGGTCTGTGTGTGTGTATGTGTGTGTGTGTGTATGTCTGTGTGTGAGTGCGTGTGTGAGAGATAAAAAGCAAATTTGTATTATCTTTCTGTCTTTAAATTGTTACGCACAGTCACACACACACGCGCACACACACACAAACGCGCACACACACACACATACACACACACACACACACCACACACACACACACACACACACACACACACACACACAACACACACACACACACACACACACACACACACACACACACACACACACACACACACACACACCCGACCAGCTGGTTGTGTCACTGTGGGCTGGTTGTCTAACCTTCCTGCCAGTGATGCACCCCACTCCACTAAACCAATAAACCAAACCACTAAACGATACCAATAAACTTAACAACTAAACTAAACCACCAAACTAAACCACCAAACTAAACCACCAAACCAAACCACACCAGCAAATCAAACCACCAACCTAAACCACTAAACAAACCCACTAACCTGCCTCAGTGAGTGGAGGAGAGAAGGGAAATGAGACATTACAGTACTTTTGGGTGAATTAAAAACAAACATGGCCGCCCGATAGCTCCGTCCTATTTGCCGTCGTCTGAGGGGAACGTCTTTCTGGGAGCACAAAGAGCTTATGAGGAGAATGCTAAACGACAGAGACGCTATTAGGGCCTTGATGACTCAGAGGGAAAGAGCACGCGGTAATTGGCCCTAGGTGTGTGTGTGCGTGCGTGCTTGCTTCTGTCTAATGTGTGTGTGCAAGTGAATGTGTGTGCGTGCGCATGTGTGTGCGTGGTGCGTGTGTGTTTGTGAACGTTTGCGTTGCTTCTGTCTAGTGTGTGTGTTTGTGTGTGTTTGCGCTTGTGTGCCTGTGCGTTTGTGTGCGGTGTGTGTGTGTGTGTGTGTGTGTGTGTGTGTGTGTGTGTGTGTGTGTGTGTGTGTGTGTGTGTGTGTGTGTGTGTGTGTGTGTGTGTGTGCGTGCGTGTGCGTGTGTGTGTGTGAATGCGTGTGTATGATGAAGCAGAAAGACAAAAGGTAAACTGCTGAGGATACAAACTCTACATCCGGGGGGACAGTAAATATCTTGCGCGAAGGTGAGGAAAGAAATAACCTAGGTGATTGAATTAAACGGAAATAATCGTCGTACCATCGTTCTATACCACAGCGAAAGTCTATAAAGCCTCATATTACGTTCCAATGTATTTCTTTGGTTTGGGTTTTTCCTCTTGCAGATTGTCCCTCTCCCTGACCTACATTTTAGGACTACAAATAGGACTACAAATATGGCCGTTCTGGAGTCCGGACTGGATTGATTGGTGGGACTTGCCAATATCTACACTGCTCAAAAAAATAAAGGGGACACTAAAATAACACATCCTAGTTCTGAACGTATGAAATATTTTTATTAAATACTTTGTTCTTTACATAGTTGAATGACTAAATCACACAAAAAATATCAATGGAAATCAAATTCCTTAACCCATGGAGGTCTGGATTTGGAGTCACACTCAAAATTAAAGTGGAAAAACACACTACAGGCTAATCCAACATTGAAGTAATGTCCTAACAAGTCAAAATGAGGCTCAGTAGTGTGTGTGGCCTCCACGTGCCCGTATGACCTCCCTACCAACGCCGTGGGGCGTGCTCCTGATGAGGTGGCGGATGGTCTCCTGAGGGATCTCCTCCCAGACCTGGACTAAAGCATCCGCCAACTCCTGGAAAAGTCTGGTGCGACGTGGCGTTGGTGGATGGAGCGAGACATGATGTCCCAGATGTGCTCAATTGGATTCAGGTCTGTGGGGAAACGGGCGGGCCAGTCCATAGCATCAATGCCTTCTTCTTGCAGGGAACTGCAGACACCACTCCAGCCACATGAGGTCTAGCATTGTCTTGCATTAGGAGGAACCCAAGGCCAACCGCATCAGCATATGGTCTCACAAGGGGTCTGAGGATCTCATCTCGGTACATAATAGCAGTCAGGCTACCTCTGGTGAGCACATGGAGGGCTGTGCGGCCCCCCAAAGAAATGCCACCCCACACCATTACTGACCCACCGCCAAACCGGTCATGCTGGAGGATGTTGCAGGCAGCAGAAGGTTCTCCACGGCGTCTCCAGACTCTGTCACGTCTGTCACATGTGCTCAGTGTGAACCTGCTTTCATCTGTGAAGAGCACAGGGCGCCAGTGGCAAATTTGCCAATCTTGGTGTTTTCTGGCAAATGCCAAACGTCCTGCATGGTGTTGGGCTGTAAGCACAACCCCCACCTGTGGACGTCGGGCCCTCACACCACCCTCATGGAGTCTGTTTCTGACCGCTTGAGCAGACACATGCACATTTGTGGCCTGCTGGAGGTCATTTGGCAGTGCTCGTCCTGTTCCTCCTTGCACAAAGGTGGGGGTAGCGGTCCTGCTGCTGGGTTGTTGCCCTCCTATGGCCTCCTCCACGTCTTCTGATATACTGGCCTGTCTCCTGGTAGCGCCTCCATGCTCTGGACACTACACTGACAGACACAGCAAACTTTCTTGCCACAGCTCGTATTGATGTGTCATCCTGGCTGAGCTGCACTATCTGAGCCACTTGTGTGGGTTGTAGACTCCGTCTCATGCTACCACTAGAGCAGGGGTTTTCAAATTGGGTGAATGTGAGCCTCCCCTTAGAGTAGGTAAGGACAGCCGAGCCCCCCATCAAAAAAAAAAAATTATCCCGCTGAACTAACCGAACCCACACACGCCTCTTCAGTAAATGCCATCTTTTGTGTGTTCCAGGCATTGATGATTTTCAATAAATAATCAAATGTAATGTCATTCATTTTATTTCCACAACTTTTTTAAAAGTGCATTCATAAACGATTCTTTGCAACAGCAAATCATTTCCAAACTTCCATGGCAGGCCTAATTGAGGCTACTTTTAAAATGACTGAACATCAGTAGGCCTGTATCCACAAGTCAAGAAAACATGCTTAACATGTGTAACCGGCGCCAAAGCTACAACCGACGACACCCGACGGCTGAAATCGGTGCTGTGAGTTTGGGCTTTAAGCGCACATTTGAAGGAGATGCACATCGTCTCGAAAAAAATCCACACAATGGACAGCTCTCTGATCAATGAACGACAACGGCATGTTATCAGATCGAACCGATTCACATATTTTCATGATTTCCGCCACGCACAACCTCAAATTTAACCAACAAACAAAATACGCCAAACTCACATCATTTGCACTACGAGCGGCATCAACCCTATGGCCCACCCAATTCATGGATTCAAGACAACACAACGTTGACTTTCAATTCAATCGTCCATATCAGTGGGAACAATGAGGCCTCGCTTTTGATGCGCAGAGGTGTTCGATGCGGGGCTGCAGTGCAGAGATAAATATACGCAGGTCGTCCTCACCTGCAGCCTTGATCTGTATTTGTTTTTTATATCACGGTCAGTGGTGAAAAACCCACACTCACAACAAATACGTGGAGGTAAAGGGGAATTAAGAACTTCCCATAGCCCTAGTGGAGATCTGTGGGAACTCGCTCTCCACAGACAACCAGAAACGCATTCAAGATCATTTTTCCGACGTTTTTTGGTGGGTCCTGTCTCCTCCCCTAATGCTGACCCCTATTGACTTGGGACAAGGAAACGATGCATTTTAAAACTAATACACGCACGCAGAATTACCGATAGAGCTGCATACAAATGCATATTTCTTCTTTGTGCATGTTGTGTGTCGCGCCTCCCCTTTGGCTCTTTGGCGCCCCCCAGGGGAGGCGCGCCTCACCTATTGAAAACCGCTGCACTAGAGTGAAAGCGCCGCCAGCATTCAAAAGTGACCAAAACATCAGCCAGAAAGCATAGGAACTGAGAAGTGGTCTGTGGTCACCACCTGCAGAACCACTCCTTTATTGGGGGTGTCTTGCTAATTGCCTATCATTTCCACCTGTTGTCTATTCCAGTTGCACAACAGCATGTGGAATTGATTGTCAATCAGTGTTGCTTCCTAAGTGGACAGTTTGATTTCACAGAAGTGTGATTGACTTGGAGTTACATTGTGTTGTTTAAGTGTTCCCTTTATTTTTTTGAGCAGTGTATATATATATATATATATATATATATATACATATATATATTAACATAAATATATTAATATTATGTCTGTATAGCAAAAACACTCAGTCATGCCTACTTTGCACAGTCATTGTCATGCAGGTGTTGCATGACAAACACACTTTTTTTTGGACGATATTTCTCGGGTGTAGCCAGACGAACGCAGACGCTACAACACAGTGTGTGTGTACCCCATGAGTTAACCTCAGATATGGGGTTCAGACAGACATCAGTGTGCACCCCATGGGTTCACCTCACAGCAGTGGCTCTCCATGACCAGCAGAGACCCCAGGATCAAGGGCAGGTTGAGGTTAGGCGGTGGTGGTGGTGGTGGTGGTAGTCAGTGGCGGTTCTACGTCCAGTTACGCCCTGGGCAAAACTAGAACTTCATGTGGGGGTTTCATTCCCCGTCTGGGCATGGCACCTTCTCAACGAGCAGGTGCGCCTGCAGCCAGAGGGGGCGCCAAAACATCACACAATGTTATGTACTTCATTGAAAACCGCTACGCAGAGCGGTTTTTTTTTTTCTGCTCGTGGCGCCCCCCATATGATTTGGCTCCCCCCACAAATATGGCGCCCCGGGCGGCTGCCTGGTTCGCCCGTGCCTAAAACCGCCACTGGTGGTGGTGGTGGTGGGGGGTGGAGGATTAGACGACCCATCACGACAACACGCGTCGTCGCACCCATACACACACTCTCACCCCTTGCCCTCCCTTCCAGGGTTCGCCCGTCTCACCGCTCTGTCACCCCGACCACGGACATCACAGCATGACGGGGGGGGGACCACTAACCCGACCCACTGAGCTCCCATATGATCTCTCTCCCTCCCTTATATTGTCCCGTTCCCCTCGGGTTCCCCTAAGCATCTCTCTCGTCGCTGTTGCAGACTGACGAACCCACGTAAATATTCAAACTTCTTTTTCCCTCCTTTACCTCTTTCCTTAGTTTGTGCCATATTGTTTTGAAGGATGGAAACTGGTTTTGTCATTTCCAAATCCTCTCGAAATCCCTGCAAAGGCGACGGAGCGTCGTGCGTAAATATCCCGATAAAACCTAATTGTGCACGTCGGATGGCGCTAGGTTTGAATACTTTCCGGATTGAGTGTTACCTGACCTCGTTGTTACTCCTGGTAATCACTCGGTTTCCACCAGGCTCGTCCCCGTTATGCCGGCCCACCGTGTTAATATCCCCAGGAATATTATTCACAACTCAAAAACTTTACCGCGGTCGGGGAAAACGATTCAAAAAGAAAAGCATCCCACAACTTTACCCCGCTTCATTCTGTCGCCGTTTAATGGTGGAGAGAAAGGGATGAGACGTCTTCCTCTAATCTATTCCGTTCCCCCTCTCTCGGCCCTCTTGCATTAACGGGGGCTATGTAAATATCCTTGACAGAGTTATTCACGAGTGTGAGATCCTTCCTATACATTTCCCTTAGTTCATTTGTCATCTGTCCTCGGTCGAAAGCCCGGGGATATAACTCAATTCCCACCTTTTACTCATTCCTACCACTTATTTCTCCCTCTCTCGTCCGTGTTAAAGAAGAAGAGTATTCACTTGTCACGGCCCGAGTACTACACAATGAAATAAGCTGTTTGGATTTAACCCGTTTACTAGCAGCAGTAGGATCATCTAACCATTACTAGCAGCACTAGGAGTATTTAACTATCACTTGCAGCACTTTGAGTATTTCATATTTCAACCAACCACCAGCACTAGGATGTGGGTGGAGGGCAGTGGGTGGTGGGCAGCCCCAGTGCAGTGCCTGGGTACCGTCTCCAGTTCTACTGTTCATGGAGGTCTTTTGGGGCGGAAACCCACGTGAATACAGGGAAGGGACCTCACAGCTCCACACAACAGAACGCTCCCTCACCCCCCCCCCCCCCCCACCAGCAGGGTTCAAACCCACCGCCCTCTCGCGCCATGGTAGCAGCAGAGCTAAAACCCCCCAGCGCCCACCATTTTGGGGAACGCGTCAATGGCCCTTGACAAAGATATCGACAAAGCGTCCAGCCGTCCCCGTTCCGTCTCTCCTCCGCTTCCCTTTTTCGTCCAGGTTGTAGGGGAACGAAACCGATTTTGCCCTCTCCTCGTCCCTCCCGGATTTGGGGACAATCCCCTGCAGGGAAACTATTCCTCACTCTTCTCACTTTTCCAAACCTTTCCCATTTCATCTCAGGTCGGAGGATAGGAAGGGAGATCCCTCCTATTGAATTTTTTCCTTAGTTTCATTTTGTCATATTTATTTTTATTTTTGAGAAACGAAAAGCGATTTGCCCTCTCTCTGTCCTCCGCCGAATACCGTTGAAAACCCCCGGAGGAAACATTACCCCACGATTCAAACGCTTTCCCCATCCTTCCAAGGTCGGGGGTCTTTTCCTCGTTTTCTTCGGTCTGTGGGTTCTAAATAGTGTGGGTCTCCCTCGTTCCCTCCCCAGTCCTGCTCACGCGGATGAGGGGTGGGTGGGGTGGGTGGGTGTGGGGGTTGGGGTTGGGTAGCTGTCAAACTTCTCAACCCCCCCCCCCCCCCCCCCTGGCCACTATCGAGGTCAGAGGCTTGGCACGGCGGCTTCCGGACTCCCCTCAGTGAGTTCCGCTAGTTGGTGGCATACGTCGAAGGGATGGGATTGGGAAAGCATATTTGAGGGGCGCTTTGGCCAGAGGTTTGGAAATAATTAAAAGAGGATGATAAAAGGTGGAACCCAGGAACAATGACAAAGGGGAGAGAGAGGGCGAGGGGGGGAGAGAGAGAGAGAGAGAGAGAGAGAGAGAGAGAGAGAGAGAGAGAGAGAGAGAGAGAGAGAGAGAGAGAGAGAGAGAGGCGAGAGCGAGAGAGGAGAGAGAGAGTGGACACAGTGGACAAAACAACAACAATTGCGATGGCGTGTGAGCACTGGTCCTAAAGGAAGCCCTTTTCCTGTGTGCCTGTTTGTGTGCAGTCGCCCAGTGTGTGTGCGGCTGGAAGCGCTCTGCCTGTGGTGTTGTCTGCCTGTGTGTGTGTGTGTGTGTGTGTGTGTGTGGTGTGTGTGTGTGTGTGTGTGTGTGGTGTTGGTGTGTGTGTGTGTGTTGGTGTGTGTGTGTGGTGTTGGGTGTGTGTGTGTCTGGAAAAACCTCCAGGCGGTTGTCCAATTAGCCAGAGAAGCGCCGCCCCTTTCTGGGCCTGGAGGGGGGTGGAGTTGGAGAGGAGAGGAGCCGTGTGGTTGGGGTGCGGTGGAAGGGTGCGGGTTGGGGTTGATGTAACGGTTGTTATAGCGTGTGTCCCGGGGGGAAGGGGGGGGGGGAGGGGGCAGTAGGAGCTAACAAGGAGGGCGGGAAAATCGGCCACGGCCCGTTTAAGGGCTGTAGATGGAAGGGATGATGATGATGGTGATGAGAGGGTGATGGGGAGTGAGGATGGTAGCGGCGATGATGGATGTGGCCCACTGCCTCCAGCTGTGGCGCCAGCCTTCATTGATGTCCTGCGGTACCCCGGGCGCGGGGGGGGGTGCTATGAGTGTGTGTTTGGTGTGTGGTACTTGGTGGTGGGGTTGTGTGGTGATGTGTGATAGGGCGGGGTGCCAGAGCGGCTGAGGAGAGGGAGGCAATGGATCACAAGCGGCTCATCAGGAAGAGAGGGACTCAGCGGGCCAACACACAACAGCAACAGCAGGGCACCACCACCACACCGACAGCACACACACACACACAGGCACAGCACGAGCACGACACAGCACAGCGACACACAGGCAGCACACAC
>OLKM01002570.1:0-12500 GCA_900291075.1 Melanogrammus aeglefinus
ACTGGGTAGTGTTTGTTAGGTGTGTTTTGAATATGTTCCAGTCGTGCACTCAATCAAACAGTGTGCAGGATCCTCTTGTGGATAGCCAACGTGCGGGTCATTCATACCACAGGGTGCCTACCAGCTAGTATCTGAAAAGTGAACGTAGGGTTCAGCATCAGGTTCTCCTTCGGGCTCTAGGAGTGGCACCGTGGATCTGAGTTGACAGGACTCTGAAACTGCCAATCAGGAATCGGCCCTGGATTCTTCCTCATCGCCGATGTATTCCTTTTTAATGTACTGCCTGAACATGTGTCGGACCAGTATTCAGACTTTTGAAAAGGATGAAGAAGAGAATTTGTTTTTAAATAATCTGCTATATCACTTAATATTGCCGTGTGGTGGTTGTGTTTTTTTTGGTGAGGTTGTTGTTATGTCACATCTGTTGTTTGCGGAAACTTATCCTGAGACCGCTTTTTATCTTTTATGCATTCCGGTTTCCAAGAACTTTACACGCTATTATAGGTAAAGAAAGAGCAACAGCAACATGCTTGGAAAATTTAAATATCTAAAAATAGAACGGAAAACGACATATATTGTTATATGGAAATGGATTTAAACTGAGGAGAGGAGGGTGAAAGTGCCTTGTTTAAGCAAGACTCGAGTTCTGGCCTGCCTACTCTGTGATCCTCCTGATCTCCCACTCAAAAGCTCCTTCTCTGATAATCCCAGCCCTGTTATAATGCTATTGTGGAAACAAGGTCAGAAAACCCACTTCCTCAGAACTGGTTAGCTGCGGACCCCTCAGTGTTGGTCCCTCCCCTCTGTTCACTGGGTGTCTGGCTGCTGGTTGATGTCACACTAGAGCTTCTTAATTGAATCTGGTTCAGATGCCACTCAGTGCTGCTTTGTTTATAAGGCAATTAAGGTCATTTTCATTGCTTTGCCAATAGGCATTACTGTTATATGTCAATATAGAGCAGATATGAAGACATTATCAATGCATGGGGGGATGTATATTTAGCACACTGAAAAATGTATAAACTTGACTCTTTAAACATGACATCCACGTATTCCTGCATCATTTGGTAAAGTCAAGACTTGGCATTAGTACTATTTATTTTGATTCAAAAGCAGCCTACTAGAGTCTGGTGTTCATGGCTGTTTGCATCTCTATCGCAAACAGACACGATAATTAAACACAGCAATAAGAATGAGAACATTAATCTACTCAGGAATCTAGACAAGGTAAGACATTAGAGTGCGCCTTTTATAAAGTCAATAAGAGACTTCTGTGTGTTTAAGATCATTTGTTTCTTCGATGTCACTGTTAATGAGAAAAAGGATGGACAGATTCCGAGAAACCAGAAAAGGGAAGTTGTTTTGCGGTTTTGGTTGTCCGGCGTAGAGGAACCAGCTCTTTAAGTCTCAAAGACACGGGAGGCTCTATTGTGTTTATCTAGTGGCCACCCTCGACAGGGATCATCCGTTGGCCACGGACGACGGGCTGGGTAGGACCGTCAGATGTGGTTTTCTCAGTTTCTAAGCTGGGGCCCGAGTGTAACTGTGGTCGTCAACAACACCCTGGTTCCTCACCTTATCATACACCACTCTGTGCTTCACTCACATACGTATTTCCAGTGTAAATACATTTTGTACTGTGTGGTGTTCATTTACATTTAGGGGATATTGGCTGACACTTTTTATCCAAAGCAACTTACACCCTTCATTCACACCTTCACACAATGACGGCGGTGTCAACCACACAGGGCGAACAGCTCGACACCTAAGTAGGCGGAGCCGGGGTTCAAACTAGCAACCTTCCGGTTATCAGTCAACCCGCCCTGCCGCTAGCTACTGTCGCCCCGTGTCATGACGGCTAGGTTGTTCCACAGCTTTCCCCGGCGAAACGCCTCACCTATACCTGGTCCTGATCCCTCTGATTTCACTGTGGATGAAAGCAGAAAAGCAAAGGGAAACTGTGAATGCCTCCTTTGGTTCCCATCCCATCACCTGGTCCTTGTGTCAGCTGCAGCCGTTGGTCCGTGAAACCCCTGAAGGGGTCTGCAGCTGGGTCATGTGACTCAGCCCCGCACACCCCCCGCCACCATGGCATTGACCCCATGTCACCACGGCAACCCTGCCATTCTGATTAACTAGCCGTGACATCCGTGACCTAACTCCCCCAGCCCTCTTTTATGCACTTGTTTTTCCCCCTTTCATCCCTTTGGCTGCATCCGAATACTCGTACTTGCATACTATATAGTATGCATTTTGTAGTATGCGAAAAATCTAGCGCGTCCGAATACTCTAGTATGCATTCTGTAGTACGGAAGTCGTTTCCGAATGCATACTACCGCCAAAGTGAACCACGGACCACACTACGCTATCCCACAATGCAACCGGAGTCTGGTAACAGACGAAGAAGAGATGGCTGAACCCCGACCCCACCAAATATATCCATTATATATATATCCTAATATAATATTATATATATATAATATTATATAGATATCATTTCAAGAGTTATTTCGGTAGACGAGACATATTTTTTTTTATTCATAGCAACGATATGAGACGGAAAACAGGTCTTTTGCCGCCATCTGGGGAGGATACGTCATCATCTCCAAACATCCGGTGGAGTTTCGGGCGGCGTTCTACGCATGTCTGTAGACCGTACTACACAGTCAAGTGTAGTATGGTCAAGTAGTAGACACTAGACAGAAATAGTATGTACTAGGTATTCGGATGCAGCCTTTGTCTCCTGCACTCAGTTCGGATTCTACTTCCTGTCTTTCATCTCTCCTGACTTGTCACCTGTTTTACCATTCATGTGCCTTCTTTGGTCCATATTCACAACTATTCTTCTCCATTATTTTGTCTTGGACGCATTTATCTGAAGCGGCTTGCGTCATTAAGGAGCATGTCACCGGGGATCGAACCTTGAACCTTTTGACTAGGAGTAGAAAACACTGCACTAACCTGCACCCATATTTCCTTTGTAAACACTACAGCCATCTTATTACAATTGAGGATCACCGAGCAACAACATGGCAAGATAGCTTCCTTAAAATAGATCCCATCAATGCTGAAATTGTGTCGGAACCTGTACATTCTTGCTTGAACCTCTCTCATCTCTGAGGCTTCCATGTGACTGGAATTTTTGAAAGCAAATAATCGGTTTTTGGTGAAGCAAACGGGTCACAGAAGGCGGGCTGGAAAGCCTTGAGAGGCTGAACAAGCGAAGCAGGAATGCTGGCACCTGTACCACGAGAGCAAACACACACAGAGAAAGGCTGGAAGCTACAGGCCGCAGAGGAGAGTCAGGGAAACAGCGGAGGGGAACCGGCCTGCGCGCGCCTCACCTGTAACCACAGGTATGTGTTCATGTTGTCTGGGTTGAGCCACTGTTCTTATTTCCTCCTTCTAACCAAGGGGAATGCTCTTTGCCTAAGAGTCTCTAGCCCAGTGTCACCAGGGTGTATATTGTTTGGCTCATTGAGTGTTCCTGATTGTTCTTAGAGATAAAAAGGAATCTCTTGGCCTACTCTCAATTTACGATTAACAATCTCCTTTGTCTTTACCCCCAGATGTTCTCGTTGTTTTTAATCCACCTGTCACTCAACCGCTTCTCCCCCACAAGACTTTATCAATAAGAACTAGGTCCAGTAGATATTATACATATAATATTTATATATTAATAGCACATTTGGAGTATGGGGAAATGCAATTCCGGGCCTCTATGTAACTTGTCGGTCTGACTATAAAGTTCACTTTGACTTTGACTTTGACCTAAGACTATGTTGGCAAAAATAAAGTTTACAGAAATAAAATCTTTTCATCAAATTCAACTGCCCACCGATGGGGATTGCATGTCTTTGTGGTGCATGACTGTACAATAACACCAAACATACCATGCCACAGGAAGACTGTCACCAGGGTATGTTTCCGTGTACCGGGAACCTTGGTGTTATCATTTTGACTGCTCCTGTAATCGCTTCACCGACCGGATGTGTCGACATAACAGGGCATGCAATTAAACATGTTTGCATTTGTGTGTGTGTGTCTGTGTCTGTGTGTGTGTGATTACATTGTCAGATTAACTGCTATTTGCATTACGTTGGTGGTCAACCCCACCCTGCATGCCAAAGCATCTCTCTCTCTCTCTCTCTCTCTCTCTCTCTCTCTCTCTCTCTCTCTCTCTCTCTCTCTCTCCCCCATCTCTCTCTCCTCTCTCTGTCTCTCCTCTCCTCTCTCTCTCTCCTCTCTCTCTCTCTCTCTCTCCCCCTCTCTCTCTCTCTCTCTCTCTCTCTCTCTCTCTCTCTCTCTCTCTCTCTCTCTCTCCCTCTCTCTCTCTCTCTCTCTCTCTCTCCTCTCTCTCTCTCTCTCTCTCTCTCTCTCTCTCTCTCTCTCTCTCTCTCTCTCTCTCTCTCTCACACACACACACACACTCAAACACACACAATAACGAACACACACACGCAAAATAACCAACACACATACACACACACACGATAACCAACACACACACACACACAAACACACAATACCAAACACAGACTATGACACACACACATACACACACAAAACAATTACACAGACACACACACACATACACTAACAGACACACACATAATAAAACACCCACACACAACCACAATTACACACACCATAACACACACACAATAACACACACACATACACACACGGCCAAGAGGAAGTGGGAATGACGGTGCAGAACCACAGCGCGGCTTACACACAACAACTGATTTGTCCCCACATCATGAGTCACACCGCTCTCTCGCTTTCAACCAGGCTTATTGACAAACGGCTCACCAAGGGGCCATTCGTCCTCATGATATACCAGCCCATTGTTACACAGCAGTGTCTTTAAGTCTTAATGTGAGCACACATAATGAGGATCAAATGACAGATCTGTGAGGGGGACATTTATCTGGGACTCTTTCATTCAAGCATTTTTACCAATTGCCTTTCATACATGAGGCCCGAGAAAGATATCAGCAGCCAAAGGTCTTATCTCAAAATCAAATCAAAGTTAAAGAGTTATGAGGTAAGGTAAGGTACAAAATGTAAATAAAACCAATTAACTTGTTGAAACAATCTTGTTATGAAATATACAGCAGCAATACTTTTCCTCCTGTAGTACCTAGAACTATACCTCCTATTCAAGCAGCCTCTAATGTCCCAGTAAATAGCTTCCCTACATGCACATGTGTGTGAGTAAGATAAGTGAATTCCTCTCATTCCCCACCTCACGTTCCTTTCTCTCGGAATCAGTGTGTCACATGACATCACACACTGATTCACCCCTCTATCTCCACCCCAACTCTTCTCTGCACCCCAAGGAATCCACTCATGCTGCGATTCCGCCTCCCGCCTCCAAACTTGGTTGTGACATCGTCCCGAGCAGGCTTCCGGCACAGACATCTGGTCATCTGGTAGTGCTCCGTGATGGATTTAGGAATGAGGGTGTAGATTGAGTTTGGGCCGCATTCCATCACATAGCCGTTGGTGGCCATCAAACTGTTCCCCGGTGGCAATTCTGCAGTGAAAAATAAAATTGTTTTTCCGAAACAACTATTTTGGTTTCTGCAATGCAGGATTCACTTTTGAAGACTTGCTTGCTTGCTATTGGGGAATTCACACAATAATTATGCTGTACTGAGTTTAAGTCAGCATCGATTGTGATCACCACAATGCACTTAATTAATTCTGGAGTACAGGTTTTAATTGTGTTTTGTGGAAACGATCCCGCCGTTCGGGGACTGACCCTAATAGCATCTTAAGCATTGCTCACATTGGTAATCATTCAGATGAATTATCGTTCACATATTGTTCTAAAGCAGTTTATATGTAATGCAGTAAGCAGAGGAGGCTGTGACTTTGATCTGGCATACTAAATGGATTCCGAGAGGGGACTCCGAAGGGACTGGGTTTATGAGGAAATTGTTCATATCCTGTGTTAAGCTGTGGAAGTGGAAGACCCTAGTGACACAGGGATCTCTCTAGTCCACTGACCCACATCTCGTTGCTCGGCAACCAGAAGCATTGTTCCGCCCAGGTGCAGTAATGCCTGCACCTGATGTGTTGATATTGTGCCGGCGAGTCTTAACTGCAGTACAAAGTGCTTATGCTGGGGAAGAAGAAATTCAGGGTCTATCTCTACTCTGATCCCTCGCAGCCAAGATCTCATCTGAACCGACAGCTTTCCTGGAAGAGTTACATTTTTGAACTAGGTTTTTACAGAGCCAACACGGCTGCAGCTGCTAAACTCGTGAATGGAGAACAAATGTGTTACTGTGTTTGTGTGAATTTTGGAAACGCACACGTATGCACGCACGCACGCACGCACGCTCCCCCACGCACACACATGTGCACGCACGCATTCTTGTCTTTCCCAATTGTGGGGTCCACACATTTTTCACCCAATTGTGGGGTCCATCCTTTCCAGTGCTCCTGCAGCTCTGTAAAAAATCAGGAAAGCTAAACATTTTTTTTTTATTTTTTATTACCACAATTACCACCTCAAATTTAAAGATTTCCAAACTTTTGTCCAAAAAGTTTTTTGCCCAATTATGGGGTCCGGCTTCTAGCACAAAGACCTTGTGAGGTCCAACATATTTCTTCTAACAGGGAACTTGAAAGACAGATTTCGGTTTTGATACGCGCATCGTTACAGCCCTAGTAAAGAAGCAACGGTGAAGGACCATACTGAACGCCCTATCATTGTATGGGTCTGTAAAATGCTAATCAAATCAAAACAAATGTATTTATTAAAGGGGACCTATTGTGCTTTTTCGACTCTTATGACCTATAAACGTTGTAATAATGATTGATAGTCATGTTTAACCATACCAAGTGTCAAATAATGACGTACATGCATTTTGACGTATTTCGACGTATTCCCTGCTGACAGTCTGGGGTGGCTGTGCAGAGCGCTAAACACTCGGAAGAACATTTGCGATTCACTTATTCACATTTCCGGGAAATCATCTACGCAGAGGCACTCCTGCCACGCCCCAATATGCCTGGTCAAATCTGCCGGCGCACGCTTCCAATTACCTTTGCTGTAGTAGGCTACATGCACGTGCAAAAGGAGGGGGTGGAGCTCGACTGCCCTTTGCAGGTCTTCCGGAAGGTAACCAATCACAACGGAGTGGGGTTGGCAGGAGGGGGGCGAGGGGGCGGAGAAGGACGAAACCGAAGCCGTTTCTCAATTCGCATTCTCATGCGTACTCGTGTACTTCTCGCGTACTCGCGTTCTCGGTAAACGTCATCAGTGGTGGCCCAAGCACTGTTCCAATTCCAAGTACGCGAGAACGCGAGTACTGTCCGAAGAACGAAGTTCTGCGAGTTCACTTATTCACAGATGCTTCCGGGGAATCATCCTACCGCAGAGTCACTCCTGCCTACGCTCGCCATAATATGCTGGAGCAAAGTCAGCTGCCGAGACGCACGCTGTCCAATTTGCAGTTATACAGAGCTGAGGTGGTGACGTCATCGAGTCCGCTGCTGTTCCAATTGCAAAGTACGTACTCGCGTTCCGGAAGTCTGTACTGCAAGTCCGGTCTAGCCGAGCTGTCCCTTCGCAGGTCTTCCGGAAGGTAACCAAATTCACAACGGAGTGGGGTTGGCAGGAGGGGGGCGAGGGGGCGGAGAAGGACGAAACCGAGTGTTGACAGAGAATGCTGAAAGCGCCCAGATGAGAGGAAGAGTTTCCCGAAAATCGACATCGTTTTTTGTGCTGTGATTCGTGTCAGGTTGCGCTATAGGAGTCATTAATAAGAAATGAAGACCAGAAAAGTAGTATAATAGGAGATCTTTGAGCACCTTTAATAAAAAGGTAATTGGTTGGGGGGAGATCTTATGTTTTATGTTTTTTTCATGCCTGTCTACGCTTCAAACTCGTGCATATTTCAAAAAATATGCAACAGCGCCCCCTTGGGTCACACTTTTCGGTGGGTCGCAGAATTCGGTGTAACACCGGAATACTTCGCTTATTGTGGATCCACTCCACTCACACTTTGTGGGGTAGTATCAGTATTGGTGATTGCTGGTTTGTGAGCGATATAGACGTACCCTCATCCGTACCATGTGAACGAGTGTGCTATCCAAAGCAGGAGAAGTTGTTTATAAAAGGAGAAATTGTCAGCATAGTGGAAAATGTCAGACCTTCTTCTTCTTATTCTGTAGGGTTTATTGGCAGATGGCAAACCAACTTGGAGAGATAAATGCGAAAAAAAGGAACAAATACATTTAAAAAAATGTAAAAAATAGATTCTTTTTGCTACATTAATTTCTCTTCGGAAATTAATACTATTATGATATGCTTTGCCTGCTGTTTTCCCCAAAAGCCCTGACAGTGAAAGGTTGTTGTGTTTTGCCAATAAACCCTACAGAAGAACTGAAGAAGAACTTTTACACACATACCTAGTTTTTGACACTTTGTGGGCCCCTCCTTCCGGTGTGCGTGTGGCGTGTGTGTGTATCAGTTGCAATACTGGGGTCCGGTAAAGGGGGCGATAGTGAGCTCACACACTTTTACACATACCTCATTTTTGTCACTTTGTTGGCCAAATTAAAAAAAATGATAAAAAAGCAAGAGGCTCATCAGGGGAGGCTCCTGAGCGTATATAAATGAAAATCAGTGTCAGTTCAGGGCCCCACACTGTTGGTGGGCTCCCATAGCCTGGGCCCCACCTAGTGATAATTGCAAGTGCACGCACACATGCACACACTCGCACGCTCACGCACAAGCAAGCAAGCTCACACATGCACACACACACACACACACACACACACACACACACACACACACACACACACACACACACACACACACACACACACACACACACACACACACACACACACACACACACACACACACACACACACACACACACACACACACACACACACACACACACACACACACACCGGTGAGTTTGAGTTTATCTGTATGGGCTAAGCCTATCCTTTGCAGTATTTATCCATCAAGTGCTAAAAGAGCAGTTCAGCAGTGGCTGTGATTCATGTCGCATGCGTGTGACATGAATCTGTGAACAGTGTCCTGTGTATCAGGGATCACAAAATCGACAGGAAGGAGGAAGGGTGTATCCCTCTAAGACTTCCTGTCCTGCGGTGTGACTTGGTGATGAGCCCGGTGTGACTCACAACCCCCCCCACCCCCCGCCTCCCTATATGACATTCAATATTTTTCAAATTGTTGAATGTTATCCTTCCTCTACCATGGCATAGGTGGTTATCTGTATTTTTCCACATGGCGTTTCGTTCACTCATCACGGCCTGAAGACAGGCAGCAGCTCAGAAGCGGCGGGAGAAGGGAGCTGAGTAAAGGAGTAGGAATGGGGGGCTGGGGAACCGCTTTTGGGACCCTGACAGGAGAGGAGGGGGCGTTCGAGCCTGCTCAACTGTCGCTCGCTCTCTACACCTAACGCCATTAGTGTCGCTGTGTGGGCAGGTGGCTTGACAGAGTAGTTACTGTTCATCACTTATGCACCTTGACACACACAGAACCCCCCCCCACACACACACACAGACAGTTAAACACTTAAGAGAATCACAGGCCCTCAGGCACGCACGCACACACACACACACACAAAAACACACACACATGCACACACACAGTTACAGTACAAGTTCTATGCATTGAATGAAGTTCATTCAGTTCACTCTTTTCTCAATATGAAGTCATGCCATATTGTCCCTCCTTCCTTCCTTCCTTCCTCTCCTCTCCTCTACTCTCAGCTCACCCGCTGATCTGGCCCTCTTTTCCTCTCTCTCTCTCTCTCTCTCTCTCTCTCTCTCTCTCTCTCTCTCTCTCTCTCTCTCTCTCTCTCTCTCACTCTCTCTCTCTCTCTCTCTCTCTCTCTCTCTCTCTCTCTCTCTCTCTCTCTCTCTCTCTCTCTCTCTCTCTCTCTCTCTCTCTCTCTCTCTGAGTAAACCTCCAGACCATATGGTCGTCAAGGGACTTAGTGGACCCCCTCTTCCTCCTCTTCCTTCCCCCCCACCTCCTTATGGTGTGGTGGGGGGGGGGGGGGGTGATGATGAGGATCACCTTCCTCATCATCTCCTCTGCCACTGCCTGTTCCCTGTCTAGAGCATAATTAAATCACTTAAGGCTTATTATCCCAAACTCGCCCGGTTCTATACTGTCCTTACATTTAGGGCATTTAGCAGACACTTTTATCCAAAGTGACTTACATTGGTTAATACACACATTGACACACCGACGGCAGAGTCAACCATGCAAGGCGACCGCCAGCTCGTCAGGAGCAGTTAGGGTTAAGTGTCTTGCTCAGGGACACATCAACACTCAACTAGGAGGAGCTGGGGATCAAACTGGCAACCTTTCGGTTAAAAGACAACTGCTCTACCTCCTGAGCTAAGCAGACCTTTTTGCTCTTGGCTTCTGGCCTGGTCCGTCCGTCTGTCTCTCCTGCTGAATGTGCCAGTCGTAGCTTTCTTTAAACTTGAGCACCAACAGAAGAGATACTTTATGAAAAGCACCAACAGTAGTTCAAGAAGAGCACCAATAGAAAACACACTTAATGAAGCACTTGAAGGGTCCCTGTCATCTCTCACTCTGTCTGTCTGTCTGTCTCTGCCCCACACAAAAGCTGCAAGCAATTGTGTGTGTGTGTGTGTGTGTGTGTGTGTGTGTGTGTGTGTGTGTGTGTGTGTGTGTGTGTGTGTGTGTGTGTGTGTGTGTGTGTGTGTGTGTGTGTGTGTGTGTGTGTGTGTGTGTGTGTGTGTGTGTGGTGTGTGTGTGCGTGCGTGCGTGCGTGCGTGCGTGCGTGCGTGTGTGTGTGTGTGTGTGTGTGTGCGCGCACGTGCATCACATGGGCATATGGTAAAAACACTTCCTGTTGGGCATCAACAAAGCCCACATGGGCAGGCTCTGCAGCAGCCACTGAAGACACACACAACCACAGAAACACACCACAAACTACATCTGCTCACACACACACACACACCAACAAACCATCACACTCACATCATACACACACACACACATCTGTCAGGCCAACGGCAGTAGCAGGTCACATGTTGTACACTGTGTGGAGGTCTGGTAGTCCAGGGTGACAGCCCACCCACTGGTCATGCAGGACTCTCCCTCGGCTGCCTGTCAAACATATAGCGGCTGCCATGCTGGTCGGTCTCACCATTCGCTGACGTTTATTATGGGGTGGCTTCTCCTCCACTCCCCGGCCCCTCTGACAGCTCGTCCTGCTCCATGGGGGCCTGTCTATACTTGCCTATAATCCCATACTTCTGTGTTTTTCCAAAACAGCTTTACTCCCAGCCTGTCTGAATCATCAGCCCTTTTTTACTGAGGAAAAAAACAACAACATGCATGGCCTCACCTCATACCTGCCTTCCCACACACCCACAGCCCTCCGGGAGTCTGTGCTCTCCCCCTGTCTCTCTCTATCTCTATCCCTCTATCTTTCTGTCTCTCTATCTCTCCCTCTGTCCACCCCCACATTTATTTACCTCTCTGTATTAAACTGACTCTTTCACTTTGTGTGGTCGTATACAATCTAAAAAGACGATAATTCAATAACAACCACATTATGTGTACGTACGTGTGTGTGTATGTGTGTGTTTGTGTGTGTGTTTGCGTGAGTGTTTCTCTCTATGGGAACGGTGCATGTGCATGGAGCGGTGCATGTGTGTGCCTGCGTGCCCTGTCTGCACCGCATGAGTACAGACATGTACATCCCTTCTCTCTGAACGCGGCTGCAGACTGCACCTCCACCTCCACCTGTGTGTTGTGTTTTCGACGGCACCTGATAGGTCCTCGCCTTCCTTTCCTAGAAGGCAGTGTAATCCTCTGGGTCTTTGTGTCCTGTATCCAGTAATCGTCTAAAGCGGCTGCGTTAGCGTGGGACGCAAAGTCAGGGACGCAGCCAAACACTCTCTGGTGGCAGTTGGCCGGCACAGAAATGCGTGTGTTTGCGTGTGTGTGTGTGTGTGTGTGTGTGTGTGTGTGTGTGTGTGTGTGTGTGTGTGTGTGTGTGTGTGTGTGTGTGTGTGTGTGTGTGTGTGTGTGTGTGTGTGTGTGTGGTGTGTGTGTGTGTGTGTGTGTGCGCGTCAATTTGCCTCTGACGGAAACGATAAGAAGCGGGGGGAAGTGAGGCTGGGGAGGGCGAGATCAGGGTCCCGACACGTAAGCTGCGGCAGCGTTTCAGGACTAAAAATCACTTTGGTGGACTGCTGGCTTCGTCACCATGACAACAACCCGACACCCCAAGTCTGCTCTTGTCTGTTTTGTCCCTAACCCTCTCACGCTCCGCGCACAGTGAGCATATAATTACGCGGAGAATCGGGCAAGTGTGTAGCGGTGCGCGCCAGCACACACGAGGTGCCACATTCATTATCAGTGATTAATACTCATGTTTAATACTCATTATCTCTTATGTATGTTATGCAGCATGACACTATTAATGTCTGGCATGCGAGTGTGTCTGTGT
>OLKM01002570.1:19862-37362 GCA_900291075.1 Melanogrammus aeglefinus
CTCTCTCTCTCTCTCTTTCCCCTCTCTCCTTTTGCCTGCCCCCCCTCCCTCTACCTCTCTCTACATTTACCTATGTTCCTCTCTTCCTTTCTATCCAGTGTTACCATTTCCCCTCCCAGACAGTCGCTCATAATCAGCCCAACAGGGGTAACAGCAATCGATTCTTCTGTTGCTTCGCTTGCTGTTCATTTATTATTGAGCCGTCACAGCCAATGAGAGCGCCTATACGCACGCCTTCTAGGGCTTGAGTGTGTGAGCTCTGCATGTAGTGGGATTATAGTAATGACAGTTCTAAACAAGAGGCATACACTGCCCCCTATGGGAGGATTGAGGGGTAGCTCT
This sequence comes from Melanogrammus aeglefinus, assembly GCA_900291075.1. NCBI lineage: Eukaryota > Metazoa > Chordata > Actinopteri > Gadiformes > Gadidae > Melanogrammus > Melanogrammus aeglefinus. The sequence continues at coordinate 20,205 of OLKM01002570.1, forward strand.
GTAGTTTACGTGAGTGCGTGTTCGAGCGTGCGTGGGTGCTCTGTGAAACAAGTAGCTTTGAGTGAATGGATCAGCAAAGATCTCCTGCCTGAACTTGTGCAGCAGCTCATGAATATGTCTGGCTGCAAGGTTACTCACACGGAGGGAAGAAAGCAGATCTACAGCAGGGATTAGGACGATGCAGGGGCACTGTGTTATAATGTTTATGCAGATTGGCTTCAATCTTAATGGTTGAATTGAATCCCTCTTATTTCTCAGAAAAACGCACGCACACACGCATACATACACACACGCGCGCGCGCACACACACGCACACACACACGCACACACACACATACACACACACACACACATACACACACACACATACACACACAACACACACACACACACACACACACATCGAAAGGGTTTCAACCTTAAGCAGGCTCAACTGCTGCCGGGGGGAGTGATGATGTGTGCTTCCTGTTAGAAGTTTTCTGGGTTAAGGGTTTCAGTTGGCATGGATAAAACATGAACTTATAGTTCCCTTTCTGTTCTCTATTTCTCTATTTTACAAGAAAGTATGTTTCCAGAAAAAACAAACAGAGGTCGTCCTAGGTTTCAGCTTGATGAAAATGGCCTATAAATCTGAGTTCCAAGGAGAATTAACGTCTTTAACATTTAATATGAAGTTGCTTGTTTCAACTATTAATTTAGAATGTGTTCTAGGAGAGTGACATTTATCTGTGATTTAATTAAAAGGACATATTTTCTTTCACTTGTAAATCGATGTGATAATAATTGGCCTCTTGTTCCAGGCTGTTAGATATTATATTGATTCATTGATCCATTGTGAGATGAGATGACATGATGACAATGGCAAAGAAGTGGAATTATATATGTCGTTCTTTAGTCACTGGCATGATTAACATGTATTTTTTTATGAATAATATTGGGGTATACTGATGTATTTGGATCGTGTTTGCGTGTTGCCGTGGTAACTGCATGCGTGACCCCGGTAGCTGTGCGGGGGAGGGGGGCCGGAGTCTGGGGTCAGGGTCACGGGCCAGACACAAGGACACATTCAGTTGGCAATTAAAGGCTTCGTTAAGCAGCTTTGAGACAAGTAATTAGTTGACTGGAGGGTGAGGGGGAGTGAGGAGGGGGTCCGTGGGGTTTGTCTGATGAAGGAGTGGGGTTGGGGTCATGTGGGGTGGGGTCAGCAGAATCCTCCATAGTGACCCAGAAAGATGTAGTGCTGGTTAGGCAGACTAGATAACCAAGTCCAAGGCGTAATTATAGATATTCACACGTTTGACACTTTTTTTTACCTTTGTAACACACTTTGGAAAAGGGGTGATGAAAATGTGTCTTTGTGTTATTATTAAATTCACTTGTGTATTCAAGAAAATAATTTTTAGGATATAATGCCATCCATAAATGACACTATTTTGTACACAAAAATAAAACAGTGATTGTCATTAAGGGCTGTATTGATTATTCTCTAATTCTACTGGTTGTGTCCTTGTTTTAGCACAAACAGTTCATTAAACAGAATGGTCAGTGGATTCTCTTCAGAAGATTGTTCTCTTGCGATGCCCTCTGTGTATAACGAAGCTACAGCACACCTTTCTCGCCCTCCTCTCTGCCTCCGTCCCTCGCTGTCAACATGCCCTCTACTGGTTGAAACCATCAGAGACGCTCACATCCACACAGCTCTGCAAAGAGGCTTTGAAAGAAAGATGTCACCTCAGGCCTACTTGATGCCAGCAAAATACAAAATACAAAACAGAAAATAAATCAAGCAACTGTGTAAGAAGCCCGGTGTGTTAGCTCTGGGACAACTGAGCTGATCCACTGCACCTCTCTCTCTCTCTGCGCCTTCATATCACGCTGCGGTATGTGTGTCACACAGGGTGACATCACCACACTCGGGCACCGGGCCAATGGGAAACCACAGGGGGCAGTTCGGTAACAGGTCAGCGCACCCAAGGCAGCCAATCGGAGGCGGCCTCGGAAGGCCGTTACCATAGCGATGCGCCAAGGTTCAAACACGCGAGATATGTGGCAGATGCCGCCGCTTGCGAGGCTGCCATATGCACCTGTACACACAGACCTGGAGCCACTGCATAGACCACTCACACACCCACACACACTCATGCACACGCAAACACACAGACACATGCACACACTCTATCTCTCTCTCACACACACACACTCTCACACACACACACAGATATACACACATACACTACACTCACACACACACACACACCGAGTGTTGAGATCCTACTTTCTGAGAGAGAAGGCAACGTCATAAAGTAAGGTGGAACTATTCAGGCCACTGAGATTCAAGCGTAACTTTGGGACATCTATTTGATTGCAATAATGTCCCACTGATCAACACAATGCATGTTATAATGTCACAAGCAGAGTATGACGCTTGCTTACAGAGCCAAACGTTAGCTTGCGTTTGTTGGTAGTTTTATTAATTATTTTGATTTAAATAGATAAGAAAAACACACAGGGACACACGCAAACACGCACACACACGCACAAATGACAGAAACAGCAAGAGGTTGTGTACTTCGATGCACACATAAGACACACGTACAACACACACTAACACATACAACACACAAACACACACACACACACAAACACAAAAGCACACACACAAACACCCACACACACACACTTACTTCTTACTCATGTCCCATGATATAAAACAGGAACTTCCGTTCTATTTTGTATTAACTGTTGGCATAAACTATGTCAAGACATGACAAGAGGCCGTTAAAGTGGTTAAAGAGGTCATGGGAAATCCAGTGAACGAACAATTGCCTCATAGGGCACACTTTGTGAGGAAAACTGCTCTTCCTGTGTGTATAACCATAGGAAGTATCTTTACCCAGCTGAGGGAACCTGAGGAAACGTACAGTGTCTCCAACAATACAACACAACAGGGTCGACTGCCCAGCTTCCTCCACGAACGTGAGGTGTTGGTCACCGAGGGAGTCACGCTCGTCTGATGTACCGTGGAAAAACTTCAGCTCAAACAATAACCCTGGCCCTTCAGTGGATGACGATGATATTGACTCCCCTGTCAATTATTACTGTATATGTGATGAATTGCTGGTAAATGGAAGATAATGATTGAAAAAAAGGGTGTGTGTGTTCACTCGTGTTTTCCATCCCGTCTTCCCAGATCAGTGGATAAAACACACTTCATTGGGAACTCCAAGTTATGACTCACACGTCAGATGGGAATCTATCCGTTCTGCTGGAAGATGGAAATATCTCTCTGATTGCAGTTTAGTTTATATTTATGTCTTTAAGAGCAACCAAGTATCAAGATGATGACATCTTATTTTCTTTTTCATTTTATTTAATTTCCATTTTCTTACTTTTTAATAATGTTCATCTGTATTATTATGTTTAACCAAAACCCCCACTAGGGGAAAAAAGTGTGATAAAATAGCTTTGGCTAAAAACACGATATGATACAAACATCTGATGACTGAAATAAACCTTGAATAAATAAATGTTTACCAAGAAATGCAAACCGGATATTTTGGGATGATTCAGAAGTAAAATGTGTGCTTGATCTTTCGCTCAAGACCGGTTTTGAGTTACTAAACCAGTTGTGGAAAGAGACATTTCCAAGGCTCTGGTGGCCTCTACAGGAAGGAACACAGACACATTGTGAACTTCATTGAACACAATTACACACATAGGTTTATCCAAGTCATTACCTCGGAAAACCCTGAGTTGGAACTCACAGTATTGCAAAGATTTCAATGCTGTATAGCCAATCAAGAAAGGTTAATAAACACAAGACAAAACACAGCGAAGTCCTATCAAACTGTTGCAGGTAGAGCCACGTGTGTATGAATAATCAGCCCCGCCCAACCCAAGCACCTCTTTGTGTTATTGAGAGGCGTTGCATGACCCCCCCCCCCCCGCCGTGATTGACGATGGCGATGTGGATTCCCTGGACTAATCGCGGAAGAGATGCTCTGATTGATCAGAAAGGAGCAGTGATCTTAAATGTAAATTATCTCATACCGAGTCAGTGAACCAGAACAGATATCGATTAGAACTTAAATCTTACCTGCTAAGGGTGATATAGCCTACATTGAACTCTGTCTAGACTCCCGTCACCCTTGTTGGCTCAGCAGAAACAATTCTTTAGATTTAATGAGATCACGTTTAAAGTGGAGGGCACTAATTAATGGACCAGACTGCAGTTTATGCAAAAAATAAACAGTTTAGTAGGCCTACTGCAGAGCACATCGAAGGTTGTCAGGAAAGCAATTAAAATGGAAAACAAAACCAACAATGAAATGCTAATGCTAAATGCCATCTTGACAATACTGACAGCATTTTAATCAAATATATTTGAAAGAAAATCCTTAACTCTTCACTACAGATCACTCTCACTGGCCAGGTGAGAGTTATCAGCTGGAAGGACATAGGTCAATCGGTTGTTGGAGCTTCAACTGAAATAGGTTGTGATTGGCTGATGTTGGATCGCAAACTACTATGAAGTAAAAATAATAGAGAGAGAGAGAGGGAGAGAGGGTGACAGAATAATATGGTCGTATGGTCTCATCATATAAAAACACATGCTGCTCCCTGTAGAAGATACGCCTACCAAATAACCAATGAAGGCACCATGCTGCTATGGCCACACGGTGGCGCCACATCCACGTGTTCTTCACGAGTGTCAGTCAGAGGAAAGCGGTCAAGCCTAACTTTTGGAATGACCTGGCCTGTGATAATTTAAATAGGTCGATAAGAGAGCTGTTCAGCTGAATGTGTTTAGGGGAATATGCTTAGGGTAGCATTGGACATTCACTGTAAAAGTTATTAAATCACGAATTCAACCACAGCAATCGGGTTCAACCACCCTTGACATCTCCTCCATCCAAAATATAAGGAGAATGTGTGCTCTACTGGTATTTGAATTGCTACTACAAGCCAAAACCTGAATCACTTGTAAATGTCAGTAGCCTAATAAAAATAAAAATAAAGTAACCAAAGTCGAATTACGGTTTTAAGTAATGGTCCACTTGCTGTGCCATTCTGTTTCGCCGACCGAGACAGAACAAATAAGGCCCGACCCGGGCGAGGAGGACTCGGGGCATATGCTCCCCCTCCGCTGCTGGCGGGTCTCCTCCTCCCCTCCCACCGCGCGTACCCGCGCTACTGAGCTCCCACCGCGCGTCCCCGCTCTACTGCGCTCGGAGCCTGCAGACAGACAGTAGTCCAGCACGCCGGGGGAGGACAGGCATCCCAACTTGTTGGTTATAGGCTATACAACACTAAACAACTAAACAAACGTGCTTTTTTGTCTCCAAGTTTGACTTCTTAGGACATATGAAATTATTGGATACCCCGAACGAACGACAACTTCTGGCAGGTTATTAACTACTTTTTTTTTTCACTTGGAATATTCTCCGGGCATTGGGAGCCTGCATTGCAGTCTGTTTTAATTGAAGGTAAGTTTGGCTGTCACTCAGATCATGGATTCCAATCGCTGTAAACTTTACGCACAAACAAAAATTGTTGATTTGTTCCGCGTCCTCGTTTTTAACCTTCACGTTCAGAGTGAACTTCGAATCCCATTGAAATGCCTTTTGACATTTTCCACGCTTTAAAACTTCTTCTGACTGATGCCAAGTTTGGAACTAGATAGGTCTGGTTCCTGAAGCGGTGAAACTGCGCTCCTGCCCAAATGGTTAATGAGTAAACGTTGGGAGTTTGGACATTGCTGCGGCTCTCCAATCGGCTTCGATTGTGATTGATTTTCCTGTGTTTACTTCCAGGGGTCAACCCAGTGTCCGAGGAAGACACAATGTTTGCATTGTGACCTTTTGTTACGGACAAGGTTATCCTCAGCAGGGGAGTATTTATAGACAGACCGGCTAGACGGACTGACACGGTCTAACCATGGACGGGGCGAACGATGTGGATCTGTCCAACAATAATATCACCCCGTTGTGGAAGCGACGCACTGACTGTTATGGCACCAGGGCCGGCAGCAAGGCCAAACCCAGACCCCTTAGTTACCAGATAGGTGGGGTTCACACGACAGACTTTCCCGTGGAGGACAAGGGCCCCTTCAAGATCAGCCAGCCCTTGGAGACGGGGGTCGCCAAACCGGTAGCCAAGAACACGTCGGTGTTGAAACACGTCCTAAACAAACCGTCCAGGAAGACTCGCGTGGTTCGGAGCATCAGCATCGGACATCTCTCAAATGCGCGCTACGCCTTGTCACGGTTAATGTCCAGTGAGGGCAAATCAGCGTCTCTGGACAATAGAGTGAGAAATGGAGGCTATGAGACTGGGAAAACCGCCGTTAAGTGCTCTCAAGACGAACAAAAATGCAGGTCCACTCCAGTGGTGCCAAACACTCAGAGGGACAGTAGCACTTTTGGCAACGGCTCGTCATCACCGGAAGACGTTGACTCAACGCCGACACTGTCTTCCCCTGACCTCTCCCCCTTCACCCCCAACAACAACCGCTACAACCACAACCACCACTGCCCGCCCTCCCCCTCCTGCCCCGGTGCCCCCCGTCCCCAGCCCCTCTCCCCCCGCCCGCCGCACCCCTACCCTCTCCCACTGCTCCTCCTCCAGCATCCCCTCCCTCTCGTCCTCCCACTCCTCAGGGCCACCCACCCCGCGCTCCCCGTCGCCCGCCGACTCGGTGACTATGCTCAGCCGCCAGACGTCCTCAGCGTCCGCCGCCTCCGCCCGTGACGACGCCCGCTCTTCGCACGTCCGATCTCCGTCCTCCTGCTCCTCTTCCTCCTCCTCCACCGCCTCCACCTCCGCCTCGTCCTCCCCCTCGCTGACCTCCCCCAGCCCCGCCTCGCCGGTGCCCCCGGTGGTCCTCAGCACGCACAGCCCCGCCGCCCAGAAGATGGGCACCCAGCAGCTCATCCCCAAGGGCCTGGTGTCGGACACACGGCCGGGGCTGGGCGGACTGGCCGGCCTCCTGGGGCTGGACAGCTCCAAGAGGGCCTTGAAGAGCCGCAGCATGGTGGAAACCGGGGCCTTCTTCTCCACGGGTCTAGCCCCGGAGGTGGACGGCGACAGCCCGGGAACCCTGCGGAGGGGGCTGAGGAGCACGTCCTACCGGAGGGCGGTGGTGTGTGCCGACGAGTCCCCCAAGGCCTGTAAGCCCACGCTCAAAGGGCTGCAGGAGGGGGTGGACTCACCTGATGGCCGGCCCTGCCGCAGCTGGAGCCCCGGCTTTACTCCCAGCGCTGCCAAGCAGCTTTTTGCCGCAGAGGGGCCGGCCAAACCGGCCAGCCCTGGAACAGTGAAGCCCTCCAGTCCTGGAAGCGTGAAACCCTCCAGTCCTGGAACAGTGAAGCCTTCCAGTCCGGGCACTAGAAAGACTGCCACCCTCGGAAAAAACAAGGTGGGTCAGTCTTCATCAGTCATCATGTTGATGTGCAACAGTGCTATAGTCTTTGCCGGTCCGAGAACAATTGTAACCTCAACCGGATATCTGAAATTGAGCCTCCCAATGAGAGAATGGATTCCTGTGGTTAAGTACAGGGTTAGTCTCACACCGTGAGCTTGTGGGATCCACACTCAGCATGCAACACGCACCCAGCATGCAACACGCACCCAGCATGCATAGAATGAAATTCAGATAGGGGTCGTTGTAAAAGGTCACCTGAAACAAGAGAAGGGTCATGAACAGTGGATGGCTCCTGAACTACAATCCCTCCGCGTATGTTAGGTTTGTGTGCTTTTACCCTGTCAGGAATCTCGTGGTTAAAGTGAATGCCTTTTGTGTTTAACATACTTTCCAGAACCCTGATAGAACGAAGAAACTGATAAGTCAACGCACGTTTGACAGCGAAGGTAAGAGGCGTCCTCTTCTTCCCCTCTTCCTTGTATTGTTTATGTTCATAGAGATTATTCTTTAGAGGCTTCAGTCTCCCCCTCTCTGTCTCTCCCCTGCCTGTTCCTGCTATTGTGTTCCTTTTGTTGCTTACATGTAGAACAGAAGCACACTTCTTAGCGATGTTAAAGTTAACTTTGTTAGAATTGCAGAATCAGACTTTAACTTAATTGAATAAACGTATACGACAAAGCAGACTCCAAGCTGTAAGGTTCTGGGTTCGATCCCCAGTGTACCTTTAGGTTTCCTTGAGCAAGATGCCTAACCCACAACTTTCTGCGGACTAAATCCAATTTACTCTGCGCCACTCTGGATGAAAGGGGTCTGTTCAATAGCAACAAGCATGTATTGTGCTTGGCTGTGACTGCTAGTGAGAGCTGTGTTGTTTCTGTGTCTCAGAGGAGGAGCTGTACCAGAACTACCAGGAGAAAGCGCTGCACAATGACTCTGACGAGGACGCCGAGGCCTGCGTGCCTCAGCCAGATGACCGCATCGTGGTGCAGTACCGGCCCATACGGACCTCCTGGAGCCAGCTCAGCGTGGTCAGTCACGACACACACATGCACACCAGCAGGCTTGCACAATCACACATGCATGCCAGCACGCACGCGCATACGCACACAAGCGTACACAGATACACACACACGCACACACGACACCCAGAAACCCTAACGAACACGGATATCCGGTGATATCCTGTCCGTCTGTTTGTCTCTCTCTCTGATCTCACTCTCATCACGTACGCAGACCAACAAACATAAACACGTACGTATGTGTGTGTGTGTGGGGGTGGGCGTGTGTGTGGTTGCCTGCGAGGTGTGTGTTCATGCATCGTTTAAAATGCCAGGAATGTGGTCCTATCCGGTCGGTGTACAGAACATTCTGATGCTCTCATCTCTTTCGGTGTCCTCTCCTCCATTGTCCTCCTCCTCCTCCCCCTGGGGCCCAGGACGGTCTAACCCTGACCAGTGTGGGACGGGGAGAGGCAGAGGTAGACACAGGACGGAGGACACCCTGTGGAGAAATGCACATTAAGTAGACCCAGGGCGGACGCTTCCATCCACTTTGGAGGGGAAGCGAGTGTGTAGGGCTTCTTCTGCTTGTGGCACGGGGAGCCGCGGCGGCCGTGCATTACAATATGTAGCGCCGGAGCCTGGAATGCAGGGAATATAAACAGAGGGAGAAGAACCGATTCAGTTTCCTGGCTGGGAGTTCTACTCTTGCAGCCTCCTTGTTCTTTGAGGGTGAGGGAATGGGCGGGAGAGAGGGAGAGAGACAGAGACAGAGACAGAGACAGAGACAGAGACAGAGACAGAGACAGAGACAGAGACAGAGAGGGGAGAGGGAGAGAGAGAGAGAGGGAGAGAGGGAGAGAGGGAGAGAGGGAGAGAGGGAGAGAGGGGAGAGAGGGAGAGGGAGAGGGAGAGAGAGAGAGAGAGAGAGAGAGAGAGAGAGAGAGAGAGAGAGAGAGAGAGAGAGAGAGAGAGAGAGAGAGAGAGAGAGAGAGAGAGGGGGAAAGGAAAATGTGGGAAAGATAGATGATGCAAAATAGCACAGGCTTTCTACAGTAGACAACCCGGCGTGGAAATGCAGACAAACTGAAATAAACGTGATAAGTAAAAGGGAATATTTTCATGAGTCTGGTTTGGATTAGTGAATTGACTGAGGGCTGTGTGTTTGTGTGTTAGCAAGGCATCTAGGTGTGTTTCTGCCAGCTTGTCTGCCAACTCAGCTACCCAAAACAGCCCAACACTATGCAGTTCCACGGCCACAGACCTTTTGTTCGGCTGGCTTGGTGCAGCCAAGTTTTCTTTTCTTTCTGTTTCAATTTAATTCCAGTTCCCTGGATGAAGGATTAAGTTTCTGTCAGAGTTTCTGCAAGTGAAATGAGGCTTTCTTCTTATTAACCACAGAAACAATCACAACGGCTTTGCCACATTTTATAGTATCGTATAGTCAGATATTTCGGACACAGTGGGAGGGGTTATTTAACATTCCTTTAAGGGAACGTTTGATTATGGTGTTTTGTTTTAAACATCTGAACTTGCTAAGGACAGCGACCTGTAATGAGGGATGATTCTAAGAGGTTAATTAAGTTAAGGCGTTGGCGTGGAACTCTCCTCCAGTGGTTCACACATACCTACAGGTTAGCTAAAGGCTATCACATGTTCACGACATTGTGTGTCGTTGCCCAAGTGAGTGTCGGGCTCCTTGTCTTGTCTTGCTGTACGCCGTGTGACTTGAACGGGGCTGAATGGGTGCTGCACGACGAACCCTCCCCTTGGGGAAAACACAGATTTTACTAACTTTTTCCTCAAACTCCTTTTGAATTTAAAGTCTCCCGACGCTCCCCCAGATTTCCCCCAGTGACATCTTCCCCTTTTGTACATCTAGTTTCCTCCTTTTCTCGCCCCCCTCCCTCGTCTCAAATGCACCTGGTTCGAGACCTTATTATATGTGTCTCTTCGGGTTTCAGCTGCATGTCCTGTTCCACAAATAAAGCGGGAGAGGAGAAGGAGACAGGAAGTGATGTCGCTTGAAGCCTTCCTTCTGAAATAGAGCTGGGCTTTACTTAATAAGTGAGGTCAGCTTTTAACAGCGTGTGGTTTCTTTTTCTGTAGTGCATCCTAGTAAACTATTTGAACCGCTATCCATGACCCAATAATGCTCTGTTTTATTTATATAATAGAGGGCTTTTTATAGTGTGTCCAAGATCAAATGTCCTCCCGTGCAAGGGAGGGTAAAGTCCTTTTTGGTGACATGAGCTGTGCGCCTGCATAATCGCTAAATCAAGTTTATAACCGTGTTGTTACATCCTAGTTATATCCTACTTAGCCTTCTTTATAGAGATGAGCTCATGGTACAAGTTTTGGCCCATGTGACAGAAACGAAAAAGCATCAGGGTTGGTGGGGGAGTGATGACCAGACATGTTTAGTCTGCCAGGGCTCTGTTTTGTCCTCGCTTTTTGCCATTGGCTGCAGGGTAGAAGAGGAGACACTGGAGGATCAGGGAACGGTATCACTTCCCGGTTGACTTGCGTGGGCCTTCGGCAGAGAGTGGGAAGCATGGGAAAGAGGGTTTTTCCCTCTGGGGTGGCTGGCCTATCCAAGCCGGCTTGTTGCTGTTATGGTTATGGTTTCATATTTGGCAACGTGAGATAAGCAGCCACTTTTGCCTGGGAGACAGATTCGTCAGCGTGTGCGTGATTGCGTGTGGGAGAGATTGCGTGTGAATGGGTTTAAGTCAGAAGGGTCCAGAGTCCTGGTTAAACATTAACCCTGTTGGGTTGCCATGGGTCATGATTTTGTTTGTCCGACGCGCTATTGGATCAGTCCCTGATAGGTCTTCTGAGCACAGTCATCATAACAACATGTTTTCCCATCATTCCCCTCTCAACACTGCTGTTCTTCAGCCCCATGCCTGCTTCATGTCAACATACCAACACACAAGTCCACGCTCATGTAAACCATATGTGCTCAGCCAAAATATGCAGTTGCATCACAATTGCAACCCACCTATTTCATGTGCTGTCGTAAAAAAATTAGAAAAAAAGAAGCCTAAAAGTAAAAGTTAAAAGTTATGCTAAAAAATCCTTTGCATGGTTCTCATAGCCCACGTATAATTGTTGTCTGCATTGTTCAGACCTCTATTTTACAGTGGGCTTATCTCCAAATCTTACCCAAAGAAAGTTCACTTACATTTACTTTTTATCCATAACTTGTGACCAAGATAATGTTCGAACCTCTTGCCAAACTGACAATAAATAATCTGATTATTCACGTGTTCTTTGTACCATCTTTCTAATCCCAAACTCTGCTTTGTGTCTAGGTTAAGAAAAGTGGCCTCTCCGACAAGCTGAGCCTGGAGGAACGCAAAAGGCAGGAGGTAGGAATCATGTCCTGCTAACGGCGATATAAGGTGACATGTCACGACATTAGGCGTCCCGTCAGGATATGTGATGTCACAACGTGACGTGTCATTTCGCGTAATTTGTAGCGTGGGCCGTTTCCACTTAATGACAAGAATCTGACTGAGGTCACACACACATGCACACGCACTCACACACACACACACACACACACACACACACACACACACACACACACACACACACACACACACACACACACACACACACACACACACACACACACACACACACACACACACACACACACACACACTGACTAGAGGGCAACTACATTAGACTGTATGACTCTATGTGGTTTGACAGCTGTTAACTTTACCACCACACCCATAAAGCATCAATGAAAGAATCATGAGATACTATCAGCAACACTGGTTAACCTGGAATAGATCTTAAAGAAGTGAGGAGAGCTAACCCATAGCATCTGTGCATTCCCCATTAGTTCCAGGGGCCAAAGTAGCATGACAAAAGGCTAGATAGGAGCAGTTGGTAAAGTTCCTCAGAAGCACATGGTATTTCTCAGCGACATGCCACAGTCATGAATGTACCATCCAGGAATGTCAAGTATGATACGAAACTCAGGCCAACACGTGACTCATAGCCTAATGGGCCGATTGAACGTTCTGCGGCCGCTTGTGAACAGACACAAATAAGCTGCTTGCTTTGGAACGGCTGCTGGAAAGTGAATGAATGGATGGGATCATGGAGTAGCAGCAGCAGTTGATGGGGTGATCCTCTCCACTCTGTCCGGCTCGCTGTCTTTACATTTACATTGGCACTTAGGGCCTTTAGCAGATTTACAATAAGTGCATTTGTCAGAAGAAAGAGAAAAAATATATCGCTGTTGGTACAGTAAAGATCTTAAGCAAGTGTATCCGAATACAACAAAGATAGCTAGGATAAGATGCCAAACAATGCTTGGTAAAAAGATAAAGTGCCTGGGCGTACCACATACAATAAGTGAACACATTAAGTGCCAGGATGTACAACATACGATAAGTGAGTAAGCGGGGGGTGTCGGGGGGGGCTAAGGGTGGAGGCTAGGCAGAGTCCAGGTGAAGGTCGTCTTCATGTCCTCTCTGTGGTCCCCTCCTAAAGGCCATCTTCGAGGTGATCTCCTCGGAGCACTCCTACCTCCACAGCCTGGAGGTCCTGATCCGTATGTTCAAGAACTCGCCGGAGCTCAGCGACGCCATGACCAAGACGGAGCACCACCACCTCTTCTCCAACATCACCGACGTCTGCGCCGTCAGCAAAAAGTACGCCCTGGTGCTCTCTGTGTCGCCGCGGTGGGGGTTTGTCCTGAACCACGGATGAATCGTGGTTAGGGTGTTGGGATCATTTACATTTAGGGCATTTAGCCGAAGGTTTTATCAAAAGCGACCTACAATGAGTACATTTGTCTGAGGAAAGAGAAACAACAATAAATCACTATCGGTAAAGTAAGGATGTTCATAGAACCAAGTGCCAGCACTAACATCTGTCAGGTTAACCCATTCCCACATCTTTCCTACAACAAAGATAAGCTAGGATAAGATGCTACACAAAGCTGACCCCTGTCCCAAAGGTTTTAGGTTCGATCCCTGATGCCCCCGACTTAACTTGAAGGCATCTTTGAGTAAAGATGGCCTAAACTCTTACCTGGTTGCCAACGTACAGATATCTGACTTGGTTGTAGGTCAGATATTTCAAATAAAATTGCCTTCTAAATGATTGAAAACTAACAATCAAACAGCTGAATAACATCAGCTCTAATAGTGATGTTAACAGTCAGGTAATATGCTCAGGTCTCGCAAAACATTGCAAAGCAATGTGTTTCTAATAGAAATCGCTTATTAAACACGCTCCTGCGTTATTGTTCCCCGTGGGGGTAACTGCGGCCTGGCAGCCTCACTGAGCAGATGTAAACAGACTTGGAGAAAGAGTGTGTGGTTGTTTTCTCTGTAATAGTGAATTAATTATCATAACTGCCCTCCCGTCGCCTTCTCCGACAGCAGCGGGAATTTATGGGGTGGGGTGATGAGCGGGGTCGTTTGAGATTTAACTGCTTTATACGGCTCCTAGACCGGATTCCATGAGAGGCTAGTGGTTCACCACACACTGTTCAATATATATATATATATATATATATATATATATATATATATATATATATAAATATATATAATATATATATTTGTGTAGGTATAGAAAATGTAATATAAGCAACTCAAATGGATACATAATACATTTTCAAAACATTTGAACTTAAATTGATCAGATGCAGATTTAAACACACACACACACACACACACACACACACACACACATGCAGATTTAAACACACACACACACACACACACACACACACACACACACACACACACACACACACACACACACACACACACACACACACACACACACACACACGTGCGCGCAAACACACTCATAAACAGACTAGCTTTCAGTGGCGGTATGTGCTATGTATGTTTAAAGCACACAAGGCATAGCTTTGCCTTTAGCGTGTTTGTGTTCAGACTTGCTATGTTCAAACCTTCCTTTACTGTAGGTCGGCCCTCTTGCCTCAAATATAAACGTGACACTTTTACAGGCCCTCCCCAGTCAGCCGAAATCGCATAGCTTCAGGTTGTAGAGCCACATAGCAGAATAGATTAAACAACCAGCAGCCTATAGCACTGGTTCTACGGGATGTCCTGCCTGAGTAGAGTGGACGGATGAACAGGGGGTTTCAACCTGGTCTTTCAGACCAGGACACCTTGACGGACACCTTGACAAACCCTCATTTCATTTACATTTTACATTCAGGGCATTTAGCAGATGCTTTTATCCAAAGTGTCTTGCAATAAGTACTACATTTGTCAGAAGAGAAACAATATATTGCTATCGGTACAGTAAGGATTTTCATAGAACCAAGTGCCAAGCACAAATAATTGCTAGGTTAGCCCATTTCCTCTATACAACAAAGCTAGCTAGGATAAGATGCTAAAAATGCTACGTACTATTTTTTAAGTGCAAGGACGTACGACATACAATAAGTGCGATAATTCCATAAGGTTCAGCTAATATACTAAGCTCTTGGGGAAGGAGTGAGGTGTTGGGACGCAAGGTTTGTTGAGCACATGACCCGTGGCTATCTCTCATCTCCACTCGTGTCCATAGCTTCTTCGATGTTCAATAAGCCCCAGTGTCTGCACATGCTACCACTGTCACAGAGCAATGTTCTTCTTGTCAGTTGATTCATGTGTCGGCCTTCACCCGAGAAACTGCTCCCCTGACCCCATCCCACACAAGCGCACGCGCACACACCACATCCACGCACACACACACACACACACACACACACACACACACACACACACACACACACACACACACACACACACACACACACACACACACACACACACACACACACACACACACACACACACACACACACACACACACACACACACACACACACACACACACACACACACACGCACACAATCAATCACACACTCAAAAAACACACACAATCACACACTCACACACAAACCTACACTCACACTGTGTGTGCCCCAAAGGGCACTGACCTTTGGGGTGTGTGTGTCAAAATTCAAGGTGTTCTCGAGAGGACCTCCTGACATGTTAAAAGGCTGAATCCTTGAACAGCAAAAACAAGTTGCAGGTGTGTGAGTGTGTGTGTGTGTGTGTGTGTGTGTGTGTGTGTGTGTGTGTGTGTGTGTGTGTGTGTGTGTGTGTGTGTGTGTGTGTGTGTGTGTGTGTGTGTGTGTGTGTGTGTGTGTGTGTGTGTGTGTGTGTGTGTTTGTCAGCGAGAGTGTGTGTATGTGAAGCGAAGAGGAAGAGGCTAGGTCTGTTGTAGTGGCTGGAAACAGAGCTACTAGAGGTGGCTTTACAGATGAGTGTGCAGCACATCCCAAGAGCTCAAGGTCAGTTTCCTGCGTCTGTGTGACAGCTTCCTGTTTGGGTCCGTGTGTTGAACACACACACTGGGATTCGATCATTTGGCGTGCCGTTAAAGCAGCCATCTGCTGGGGGCAGGAAGTGGAAGTGCTTTGTGTTTTGTTGTTAATGGCCAAGTGTCTATTTAAGGAGATAGGCGGGGTCACTTGTTGATGTCCTACAGAGAGGTTCGGATCGAGGTGTGAGAGACTTCCTGGGTTTCTGTCTGCCGGCACATAATTTATTTCCCCCTCCCCCGCTGGGTGGAGTCTCAGACTAAACCTATTGAAATGTATAGCGGCTAGTTAACCTGACACTAATCTGATCTGTTACTCTCGCTCTCTCTCCCCCTCTTGCTCTCACTCTCACTCTCGCTCACTCTCTCTCTCTCTCTCTCTCTCCTCTCTCTCTCTCTCTCTCTCTCTCCCTCTCTCTCTCTCTCTCTCTCTCTCTCTCTCTCTCTCTCTCTCTCTCTCTCTCTCTCTCTCTCTCTCTCTCTCTCTCTCTCTCTCTCTCTCTCCCTTCCAGATTCTTCAACGAGCTGGAGGACAGGCATCAGCAGAACATCCTGATTGACAGCATCAGTGACATTGTCAATGAGCACGCCCAGTCCAACTTCGACCGCTACATCACCTACTGCTCCAACGAGGTCTACCAGCAACGCACGCTGCAGAGGCTAGTGTAAGCAGGAGGCGCCACAGCCACACACACACACACACACACACACACACACACACACACACACACACACACACACACACACACACACACACACACACACACACACACACACACACACACACACACACACACACACACACAATGGATATGCGCACAGATACACACAAAACACACACAGACAGACGGACACAAATAGGACACAAATACACACAATGGACACACAAACACAGACAATGGACACACAAAGACACATAATGGACACGCTCACACATACACACACTCACTCCAACTTATTCACACACGCATTCCAGTGTGGTGTTACACCATTTGTCTTTAGAGTATTGCACTGATCCGCAGTGTCTCTGCAGGTCCACCAGTACTTTGTCGTGTTACATTATGTTTCGATGCATTGATGTATTGATCCGCTGTGTCTCTGCAGGTCCACCAGTCCCGTGTTCAAGGAGGTTCTGACCCGCATCGAGAGCCACCCCGACTGCAGGAACCTGCCCATGTTCTCTTTCCTCATCCTGCCCATGCAGAGGATCACACGCCTGCCTCTGCTCATGGACGTGAGTGAGATCCTCATTACACATGCACACGCACCACACACATACACAAACTCACACACGCTCACACTCAGACATGTACACATGACCCCGCTGACCTCAGGGGTTCTGCTGATCGCTGATGG
>OLKM01002570.1:42972-63581 GCA_900291075.1 Melanogrammus aeglefinus
CTCATGTCCCCCTAACTCGCTCAAAGTGGAGGGGGGGTGGGGGGGACTAGATCAGAGATTATAGGGCTTTGAGATCGAGGAGACTTGAGGAGAACCTCCAACATGCCGTGGCATTCCTTTCCCTGACTGCTGACTGCAGGGCCACTAATCAACATTGATTTGCTGCCGCCATTGTTTTGAGGTGCCCTGTGTGTTTGTTTTGCGTTCTATTCCAGATGTCGCTGTGGGGGAGTAGATTACGGGTGCTACCACTCAGTTTTGATAGTCGTAGCCAGTGAAACCGAAAGCTTCAGGCTAAATCTCATCGCTGTTTAGACAGCCTAAGCCTATGTTTCAGGTGCGGTCTGTCTTGTGTTTTGTTAGCGTGCTACTTTCAGAGGCTAGCGACCGGGTACGTTTAGGTCAGGAGCGCAATGACCCAACTCCTGTTCCTGACTCCCTGTTGGATAACGCAGACGGGCTCGAGTTAGGCTCCTGTGAACGAAAGCATGGTTCCTCCTGCAGATACAGTACAGGGATTACAGAGGCTGGGTAGGCGGGGCACTGGGGTTCAAATCAATCCCAGATGTCTCCTTACTATAACGGAGGGGGGCAAAGGGTCATGATGAGGCCCAGCTGCCCCATGGGAAATGTATGCCAGGGCCCCTTTGGAATCCACTGTTTTCTTCTCTTCTTGTACTTTAATTGGCTTCCCTTTTTTGTCTTCTTTAAAACTTCCTGCATGCTGTCCAAGACATCGACACAGAGTTCAGGGCAGAGTGCAGTGACTTCAGAGTCACTGTGTGCTGCTCTGCAGATGACGGAGGCTCCGATGAGATTAGATAGCACCTCATTAAGCACCCGGGGAACTCGGGCTGTTAAAAACATGGACAATGAGTTCAAAGTTTTTAGAGGCTACCAAAAGGCAAAAGTACTATTAAGCCACTTCACGTTCATCGACATGCAGTGATACCAGGTGTGATTAGCAATTCAACTTAAATTATTTCACAAAGACCTACGGTGTCTTTGCTCCCTTATTCATCATCCATACAGTGGATACATATGTGAGCAATTGAACTGCAACTCCATAGCGGCCAGTGAATTCCTTGGCATCGGCCTACAAACATTACCCCAGAAGTGTCTGTCCGTCAGTGAGCATCAGCCTTGATGCATCTGAAGAGCCCTTCATTAACCCAGTACATCTCTCCCTCTCCCTCTGTCTGTCAGCGAGGAGAGCTACACCGTCATCGACTATGCCCTGAGGGACCAGATCTGGGTGGGCCCCAGCCAGGCGGAGGACCACAACCTGTCCCCTGTGCGGACCACCTCCAGCATGCTGAGCTCCCGGCAGAGCGGCGCCTGCCACCTCTTCCGCCTGCGTTTCCGTAGCAACCACTCGGGCGACAAGGTGCCCATGGTCCTGGGGGTGGAGTCGATGTGAGTGCTTTGGTTGTCACAAGTGGAATGAGTGTCGATTGTTTACTCTCTTTCTCTTTCGATCTTGTTCTCTCTCTCTCTCTCTCTCTCTCTCTCTCTCTCTCTCTCTCTCTCTCTCTCTCTCTCTCTCTCTCTCTCTCTCTCTCTCTCTCTCTCTCTCTCTCTCTCTCTCTCTCTCTCTACCACTCATCCTTTTTATCTTTCATGCCATCCTTTCCCACACAAAGATTCAACCATTGCACAGTAAAAAAAATCCTTCCATGTTCTACCGCCAAGCTGTTCATCGCTCCCTCCCCTGAATCTGCTCCATCTCACCTCCTTCTCGCCAAACCGCAGAACGCCTCCCTGAAAGAATCACCTCTATTTATCTTGCCCCCCCCCCCCCTCTACCCAGAACACAAAACACTTTTATTTTGAAGTTGAATAAAAAAGAGTCCGCCCCACCTGGGCTCCTGTTCCTCCAGCCTTATTGTCCCTGCTCGGCCTCACACACACTCATTAGTGAGTCGCAGGAGTATTGCGTTTCGTCTTTCATCGGAAGGCCCGGGCTCCGAGCCGCTCTCCTTCCCCCCCTCTAATTGGTAGCCCGGGCTTTTAAAATGTTGGTTATGGAGGAAGCGGAGGCTTATTGCGGCGGCATGCATCACTCTTTGAACACAGAGTGTACATAAAGGCAGGCCGAGGTGTCGTCTGACGTGATGGATGTGCCCGGGGAGGACGGCGAGGTTTTATCGGTGTGGTTGTAGTTCTGTTGGTTTACGGAGACGTGTGGAAGCGTCCTGTGGGTCTGAGTGCACACAGTGGAGGTCGGGTTTAGCTGGCTTCTATCGGCTGTGGTGGAAACACTTTGGCTGGGAAATGCAGATCTCTGAGTCACAATAACGGCGAGGTACCTGGAATGCTGTAGTTAAGAGCGATGCAGACAGACAGACAGACAGACACACAGACAGACACACAGACACACAGATACACAGTTACACACACTCTCTCTCTTCTTCCCTCACACACACACACACACACACACACACACACACACACACACACACACACACACACACACACACACACACACACACACACACACACACTCACACTCACACTCACACGCACATGTACACGCACA
Source organism: Melanogrammus aeglefinus (assembly GCA_900291075.1). NCBI lineage: Eukaryota > Metazoa > Chordata > Actinopteri > Gadiformes > Gadidae > Melanogrammus > Melanogrammus aeglefinus. The sequence continues at coordinate 45,512 of OLKM01002570.1, forward strand.
TGTACACGCACATGTACACACACACTCTCACACACTCTCACACACTCTCACACACTACACACACACTCTCACACACTCTCACACACTCTCACACACACACACACACACACACACACACACACACACACACACACACACACACACACACACACACACACACACACACACACACACACACACACACACACACACACACACACACACAGGGATCATGTTGAACTTCACCCCGGTCTGTTGGTCTTGCGTATTTGTAAATGAAAAGGAGTCATGCGGCTGCATTTGCTCACGCTTAAGAAAACACAGAGGTACGTTCATATAGAGCTCCCTCATGATTGTTTTCTGGAGAGGATTTAGAGAAAGCTCAGAGAGAGAGAGAGAGGAGAGAGAGAGACCGGTTCCTCCTCATTCCTGCCCGCTCTCTCACCATCTGCCCTGTGCTTGTTACGTACTAGCTCTCAGCAGCCCGCCATTTCTGCTCCTCTACTACTGCTAGAAATCATATTATGAATAATATAGTCATGAGTCAGTGTATGTTTTCCATACATGTATATAGATAATTATAGTTGTAGCTGTAGTCATATATAGATGGATAGAGTTATAGATAGATGGATAGATATATTTCTGTATTTGTCTACTATTTATTTAAATATATATATAAGTGTTTATGTTTTACTCTTAGTTTGCATCAAGTTCCTTAGCAACATGGCTTTATCTAGGAGTCCAATGCAAGTACAAACATGATCCTATAGTGTCTTTATCTATCTTATGTCTGAATGAACATTGAAGGGTGCTATCCCGCCACTCGTAGCACTACTAGTGGTAATGGGATGATGTAATGCTGCAGGATGTTTTGAAGCTGCACTGATCAACTGGTGGGCTATTTATCAATGTGGGGCTCTGAGTGGGGAACAAGCAATGGGGGATCACACAACACACACACGGACACACACACACACACACACACACACACACACACACACACACACACACACACACACACACACACACACACACACACACACACACACAGGGGGGGGGGGCTCCCCCTCAAGATGCTGCTGTCATGGAAACTCCCCAGACTCCATAATTTAGGACGCCTTGCTTCGGGCCCCTTGATATATAATTGTGTGTGTGTGTGTGTGTGTGTAAGGGGGGGGCGGGGGGGTCAGTGTGCTCCCACTGTAGACCTGAATGAGTGGACAAGAGGAACCCCCACCCTCAGCAACTCTTCCATTGTGAAAATCGGTGGCTAGAAATCGTTGACGCAGTTGCCTAGCAGCGGCTCATTGTTTAAACAGGCCCCTTCTTCCCCCCCATTGCCCCCTCCCGACCGTGTACCCTAGTTTCTCCATTATCCCGGACCTGTGTGTCATCCCCCTGGACGTTGGTGGGTCGGCTTGGTGGCTCAGTGTTGCTCACCGCGGCCCTGTGTCCTTTTCCTTTAACCGCGTCCACGTCCAGAGCTAATGTGACACGACGTGTGCAAGGAGAGCTCCCATTCTCCTCGCCACGCTCACACCCGTCAGCTGTTCTTCAGCGGAGCCCGACAAAAAGGTGGATTAAAGGAAGATTTACTCGGCCTTAAAGGACTGTAACAGGAAACATGTATCATGTGTGAAACGCGTGTCAATTTCACAGTTTCGGTCGCAGTTTCACCATCACTGCGATGCAAATATACAGACAAACGCTGGAGTGAGATCCAGTCAAAGTGACTTCTTCTCCCTCTTTACTGTTTCCTGCTCCCCCCTCCCTCCTCCCAAACGGATCCCGCCAGGATTAATGCCATCCTATGTTATTTAATTCCCCCTCCGGCAGCTGCTTTGGAGAGAGGACTGTGGGAGGTCTGGGGGCAGGGCGCGCGGGGCGCTAGGGACGGCTAGCTCCGTTTGTTAGCGGTTTGTTAGCGCCCGGCCAGTGGTGATGTCATGTGCAATGTGTGAGGAAGTGGAGACAAGAGAGGGCAGCTGCGGAGTGGAGATGGCACAAGGATCCCTGTGTGGAAGTCAGACACATTCGCAGACAAAACACACAAAAAAATATAACCACTGACAGCAGAGAGCCAGCAGGAACGACTGAGGCCCTCATCCTCTGTGTGTGTGTGTGTGTGTGTGTGTGTGTGTGTGTGTGTGTGTGTGTGTGTGTGTGTGTGTGTGTGTGTGTGTGTGTGTGTGTGTGTGTGTGTGTGTGTGTGTGTGTGTGTGTGTGTGTGTCCTCCTGAAACTAGCCTGTCTGTACACGATCAGCCAAATGAACATTTTGGACATCTGACAATTTTGGGGCCCTTGTATTTTAAAACTTGAATTCTAAATAAGGAATTCAAGTGTGTGTGTGTGAGAGAGAGAGAGAGAGAGAGAGAGAGAGAGAGAGAGAGAGAGAGAGAGAGAGAGAGACGAGAGAGAGAGAGAGAGAGAGAGAGAGAGAGAGAGAGAGAGAGAGAGAGAGAGAGAGAGAGAGAGAGAGAGAGAGAGAGAGAGAGATAGAATGGTCTCCCCCCCGCCCCTGATGTTATGTCCTGTCCGGCCAGTCAATGAATGGCCCTTCTCTATTCAGAGAACATTGCTGCCACAGACGTTTTGCAGCAAAACAACCGTCAGTCAGTCAGTCAGTCAGTCAGTCAGTCAGTCAGTCAGTCAGTCAGTCAGTCAGTAACGTGGCCATAATGGGCAGCAGCAGCGGTTACGTAACATTCCCAAGCTCAGACGAGACGTTTGTGAGACATATCAACTGAAACTGAAAAACAAACAATAGTATTCATTTCCACAAACAATCTTCTATGGTACTCTTGGTACGCTGTTGTGTTTACTACTGGGCGACGGGAGTAGTTTGGATGGCTTCAGTCCATTGTTAGCCATTGTTTGAGGTGTTTTTGTGTGTTTTGCTACTATGCTAATCCCGGGGCTTGTGAGAAAGCGAAGACTCCGGTTTCAGTAGTCTCTTCCCAGGCGCTTTATCCCCAAGACTGGTCAGAGAATAGGCCCTAGGTTCTTGTGGATCAGAACACCAACCCCGACCTTTATGTTTGGTTGAAGAGGAAGGCGTAAAACACGTTGTCGGCCTGGAAGCGAGGTCGTGGATGCTTTTTGGCAGAGGAGGGCAGGGAAGATCAGGAGCGAGTGTCACTCGGATCCCTGGCCGTGTCTCTGTGGTTTCACGCTTCATTTCGCCCCTCCTCGCAGAGAACCGGAGCATTCAGGCATCTTTGAGACAGACACTTGGGTCTGTGTCAAATATGCTTGAATGCTCCAGTTCTGTGCCTGCCACCGAGAGACTCAGAGCTAAATAGGCCTCTTCTTACGTTTTAAAAGGTGGGAAGGGGGCACTATTTGCGTGCCTGAATGTGTACACATGCACTATTCACACACGTCTGCATGTGTACACATGAAAACAGGATGCACACATACACACACACACACACACACACACACACACACACACACACACACACACACACACACACACACACACACACACACACACACACACACACACACACACACACACACACACACATCTAGGGAGGCTTTTTCACCTCGGGAGAGTTTTGGTATGTGCCATCGAAGACATCTCGGTGACACTTGTGCATGCCTGTGTGTGTCTGTGAGTGTGTGAGTGTGTGCGTCCTGATGTCATGGCAAATGGTGTGAAAGAGTGTCACTATAGACTGATACAGTGCCTCAGCTGTTGTCTCCCAGCGTGGGAATGGAGACAGGTACTATCTCCATGGTGCGTATGTGATACGCATAGATATACAATGTTTGGCTGCAGCTGTCAAAAGGGAGACATTTGTTAAAGAGGCGTGTGTGTGTGTGTGTGTGTGTGTGTGTGTGTGTGTGTGTGTGTGTGTGTGTGTGTGTGTGTGTGTGTGTGTGTGTGTGTGTGTGTGTGTGTGTGTGTGATTGTTGTACTTGAGTGTATTACAGATTCATGGGGTTTCGGCTTAAGGGTTCAGGTAATGGTTAGGTTAAGGTGTTTAAGTGTCTGTGACCCCACTGTTTCAGCTGGAGCTCTATGAAAGAGGGGACTGTGTTATGACCCACAGCAACTTTTTGATACATTTTTAGTACCGTTGTTTATGAGCATTATAATGAGCGATGTTGGGATGTGAACTGCCCCACACACCATGGCGTCATACTGAGAGTTTACCCTCAGTATGGCCTCAGATGACCCAAAAATGAACCGCTGCCTATACAGAGCCTCTTCTCCGGGGCTTTAGCTAGATGCTATTTCAACTTGTGCCACCACGTTGTCCGGGGAGCTGGGGAGAGGCTAGACCAATTCAAGCTGCAACTCTCTCTTAAAGTGGACCAATAAGCAATACTAACGGAATCCACTCTCAGTTTGTCAGTGAGTAAAAGGCTTGTATACACAAGATCCCTGATGCTATGCAGCACAGTAGACTCTTTCAGAAAAAAACAAACAAAGTTGGATGTGGTTTTTGATTGCACAGTTCCTAGGCCAATTACATTTCTCCTTGGGCACATCCTGTCCGTGCTGGTTTAGTTGTCCTTTGAACCGACAAACTGCCATCCCCATCAGCAGCACATCAAACAACTCCGGCAAACACAATAGACAAAACAAAGGGAGGACTCTCTCTTTTTCAATTTATTAGTATGTTAGGAATACCTCAAAGGTATACCTAAATGCACTGGCATATTGATACATGCATTCTCGGCTTCTCGGTTCAGCGAGTCCAACTCCATCCGCGACGCTGATGCCGTGTAGCCTTATTCTACTCCATAATGATTGCTCACAGTGAGCGGTGGTGGGTTCATTGTGAGCGCCGCTGACTGGGGACTTATGTTTACGGTTGAAAAGCTCAGTTCGGGGCCGCGGCGGAGGAGGAACACAATGACTTAGCGCTGACTCATCAACTCATTTGGCCACTTCAAAGGCCTCGTTAGGAAGTGCGGCACCAATGCCCGTCCCCGGCTGCGTGTGTGTGTGTGCGTGTGTTTGTGCGAGCGCTCGCTCCCCTGTCCATCTGCCCCGTGTGGGCCTGTGGCGATGAGTCACGACTAGGGGTGATAAGCTCCCCTCTCCCCCACCGTTCTCCCCCTCCTCCTCCATCACTAGCGTGAGCAGGTGTAGCGGAAGGAGGCAGAACCAAGTGGAATCCGATCTCCTCACCTCCACCCTTTCCCTCCCCCTCTCTCTCTCTCTTGCTTGCGCGTGCGCGCACACACGCGCACGCGCACACACACACACACACACACACACACACACACACACACACACACACACACACACACACACACACACACACACACACACACACACACACACACACACACACACACACACAAAGGCTAGAGCAGGTCTATTCCGCAGAGAGACGCTCTTTGTCCCTCCTGTGCTGCTGAGTTCTTTGGGGCTCAGAGCACACCTCTGTTCCTCTGCTGGAGAACAAACAAGAGGGGGGGGGGGGACACCAGATACTCTAAGGGCAAATGAACCACCCATTTTTCCTGTTCTCAGTACATCTGCGGTCTACCTCTCTCTCTCTCTGTTTCTTTCTTTCTCTTCCCTTTCTTCTCTTGCTTTCTTCTTTTCTCTTTCACTTTTTTCTCTTTCTTCTCTGAGCCGGTCTTGCGTGCATGGCGGCCTGTGTTGTTGTATTTGTGATTTACTGGACCTGCTCTGTGTCTGTTGGAATCTGCGAAGTCTACAGTAGAAAAATGTAATGTAGACTGACCTGAAGTGTAAACAAGTGTCTGTTTGCGTTTGTCAGAGTTGTTTGTGAGACGCAATAAAACTTTCCAATGTGTCAAAGCACTTGACAGCTTCCCAAATAGGTACTGATGAATGTCATGTGTGTGTTTGTGTGTTGTAGGAATGAACGTGCTCGCTGGATAAGCGCTCTGGGCCAGAACAACAACAATAACAAGAACCAGGACAGAAGTAGTGAGTACACCCGTTACCCGTCTAAAGATACTCCTCTAAGCCTGTGGCGCCATCTAGTGGCAATCAACGACATTGCCTTAAGATGAAAAAATTAAAATAAATATTTTAACTTAATGCCTTAAAATAATAATTTGTTCAATGTTCTGTGTAAGTTTATATTTTAAATAACCACATTACAGTTTAAGGGATGTCCACCAGGAATGTTATCTGGTGTAATGTTAACTGGGAGGTTTACCTGGTGTCATGTTGACCCAGGAGGTTAACCTTGTGTCGTATTGAGGCTAACCTTTTGTCATGCTGAGGCTAACCTTGTGACGTGTTTGAGGCTAACCTTGTGTCGTATTGAGGCTAATCTGTGTGTCGTATTGAGGCTAACCTTTTGAATGTGCTGAGGCTAACCGTGTGTCAGTTTTGAGGCTAACCTTGTGACGTGTTGAGGCTAACCTTGTGTCGTATTGAGGCTAATCTTGTGTCGTATTGAGGCTAACCTTTTGATGTGCTGAGGCTAACCGTGTGTCAGTTTTGAGGCTAACCTTGTGACGTGTTGAGGCTAACCTTTTGATGTGCTGAGGCTAACCGTGTGTCAGTTTGAGGCTAACCTTGTGATGTGCTGAGGCTAACTTTGTGTCGTGTTGCTCCAGACGCCATGCAGGTGGAGGTGAGCCGGACGTACACGGCCAAGCAGCCAGACGAGCTGTCCCTGCAGGTGGCCGACGTGGTGCTGGTGTCCGAGACGGTGGAGGACGGTACGTCCACACGCTCGGTCGCACTCACACCTTTAGGCTACTTAGCACCTGGATGTCACCTCTGATACGAGTCTCACCTTCCATTATGTTCACAGCTCACCCCACCTTGACCCAGTGGAAGCTCAGTCCTCAACTTATTATACTTTGTTTGCTGTGTAGTCATTGTAGGGAAAGTTAACTATAGCTACGTGTATTTTGATACAGGTCATTACCAGGGCAATATTATGCCACCAGGTGTGAGTCGACCTAGATGTATGATGGATAGATCAGTCCACCAGCCTACCCAGGGGACTGTAGCAGATGGTGCCCATCTATCCATCACACATTTAGGTGGACACACCTACTTGTGATGTCACTAAAACACAGGAAAAAAGGCTGAGTTTCAAACGGCTTGTGATGGTAATCACACTCACACCTGGTGGCATTATATCAGCCCTTTAATGAGCAGCCCAGGATTAGGTATCTTGCTCAAGGATGACTGTTGACATTGCCATTCGAACCCACTACCCTTCGGCTGGGATTCAAATGTTGAATAATGATGATGCAATAGAAGAGATTAAGACTGTGGAAAAGCTCGGCAATACAAAGACTACAATAAGGATGATAGACATAAGAGTAATCTGTCTAAAAGGCATCCGCCATGAAAGCACAGACACAGAACTTGTTGCTCCCGGTGAATAAATGTTCCCCTTTATGTCTAGCGGACCTCATTGATGTAGAAAGGCCTCAGCAGATCACACAGGTCGCGACTCATCAGAACAAATGAAACACACCCAGACTCAAACTGAGCTTCGGCGACATTTCAATGGCTTCTCTCATCTCCATCTCCATCTCTCTCTCTCTCTCTCAGGTTGGTACGAGGGCGAGCGACTGCGAGACGGGGAGAGAGGGTGGTTCCTGGCCGAGTGTGCCGAGCCAATCACGTGCCAGGCCACCATCGAGCGCAACATGCAGCGCATGGACCGCCTGCAGGGTCTGGAGACCAACGTCTGAGGAGGCTTAACGCCACACTCACTCTTCTCTTTGGGTCGACACTCCGCTTCCCTGAGGGGGACAGGCGGTCTCTGAATCCGATCACTGACTTGTCCATAAGCAACACACAAATCTAATAACCCTTTTATTGTTTTACCTTCATAATGGAATAACAAACCAGTGGCTTTACGAGAGTTCTCTGCACTAGGGAGGCTGGAAGGCCTGTGATTCACTGATTACAACAAGCCAACACTGGCTTGAACTTGATGTGGATGGGTTACGGATGTTGACCCAGTCACCCACTGACCCGTGAGTCTGCAGATGGGAGCTTTGGAAGCCAGAACCACTCCGTTCCTTTATACACTCGCTGGCCTGGGATAAAGTGGTGCATGCATCGCCAAGTCACTCCGTCGTCGCCTTCCCAGGAACGACAACAATGAGGGCTTGATTTAGATAATTGTACAGGTTAAAACACGTTTTTAGAAACAAGTGTGCGACAGAATCGTACGCCTGCAACAGTTGACTAAGCACCAGAGTCTGGCGCCATCGAATTGGGTGTAGAGTGTTTCCCGCCCTGTAAATCGTTGACATTTTTATTTCATTATCATTATCTGGAAATCTATGGCAATGCTGACAGTGAAAGGAATCTAAACCAATTCCCTTAAATAGACCATTTGTGCAACACAGGACAAATTATGTTCTGCAGGAAAAGCAGCTTTCCTCTGTAGAAACCGAGATGGAAAAGATCCAACAACCACTATGATGTTGTGAAATTAATTAAATGTGATTTGTAAATGGAAATGAACTCATTACCATGTAAAGCACTTTTTTGTAAATACTTACTGTAGTTAATACTATAAATACTATATCTTCCGGGCTAGTTGAGAGACTCGTATAATGTTCCACATCCACACTAATGAAGAGGGAAGATGCATTTTGGAATCGGTCTTCTCTGTCCATGCCGTACTGTGATGTCATCGTTCTGTTTTAAACGCTAACTACAGGTGTATCCGCTGTATATAACCTTTATTTTGACCCGGCCTGTTTATACTTTGACTCGCAATGCTGAAAGAGTAAATATGTATATAATGTGTTACAAGATAAGATAAAACTATGTAAAACTGTCGTGTCTTTCTCCTATCCAGCATGTGTTCAAATGTGATCATTCAGGGCAAGCCATCTTCTAGATAGTTGACACAGGGAATTGTCCCCCTGAAGAGCACGCCAATAAATATCAAACATACATTAGGTGCAATGCCCTGCATGGGGTAGGACAGACATCCGCCCATATATTAAGATTAAACCCTCTTTGTAAGCTAACTCAGGGAATCCACACTACAGACACTCACTTCTGCAATATTCTCTCCTGTATGGTATAACGTCATCTACGCCACAGGTTTCGGCTCCACTCCCTGTTCCCTTGTAAATCACTGTCGATATGTATACCCAAAACGAAAAAACGCATTAACATGCATGGACGAATCTATATGAATACAGATGTATATTGTAGAGGCCTGTGATTATGAAATGCTTCAAAGTTCAGAGTTTTAATCTCTACCCTCCTTGGTGAATAAAAGTGAAATCGCATACAGCCTGCGCGTGTCTCTTGTCTCGCTGATCTGTTCATCCCAGAGAACCAAGTCCTCTGTATCAACCGTTAACCGAGTGTTCTCCGCTGGGAACGATGAACAGGTGGTCCGGACGTCCCCGTCTCCGAGCCGTTCATCCCTCAGGCTGTCTGCTACCTTCTGCCCGTGTTCTCCTCGTCCCGTTCTAATGAACTCACGTGAAGTCAAGGTACTCTGAGCTCTCCTTTATTGCCAAACACATAAAATTCAACACAGTTGAGAGGGGGGGGGGGGGGGGGGGGGCGGGACTACAAATAAAAGTTGGAGGCCCTTCCTAAATAATGCAGCAGGCTATAGTTTTATTACAACAAAATGGTCCTCGAAGGTTTCAGTAAATGTGGATTGTTCATTGAACAGCGGAGCTGTTCTTCTCGCCTCTGTATACGCCCCGATTGGACCTCAGCCAGCGGCCCACGGTTTCTTCTGTGCCAGGATAGAACGAGCACTAAACATGAAATATAGTCTTGGTATAAATAAACCCCAACAGGATTTATTAATCGTGCTCCTCTGACGGCGTGACCTTTCCCCGTCGCTTCACATCCGTCCCTGGAGTCTCCAGACAGAGGAACGGAGGAGAAGGAGACACTGTGACGTCCGGCGCCTGTCCCACATCCATCCCCGGCCTCTCCTGCCAGAGTAACGCAGGAGGAGGGAGGGGGACACCGGGGGCCTGTCTTCACACGCCCCTAATCGTCATCGTCGTCGTCATCGTCGTCTTTGAACACGAGACGTGGTCCTCTGGGTGCATTGCCCAACCGGCGGTTGTAGCCGTCGGCTTTGTAGCCCGATCGTTCCGCTTGGTAGCCGGCCCCGCCCCCTTGGTAGCCGGCCCCGCCCCCTTGGTAGCCGCCCCCGCCCCCATGGTAGCCGGCCCCACCCCCTTGGTAGCCGGCCCCGCCCCCATGGTAGCCCGAGCGCTCCGCCTGGTAGCCGTCAGCCTGGTAGCCGGACCCCTCTCCCTGGTAGCCCCCCGTAGCCCCCTTCTCCTGGGTGGTGATAAGGTCTATGATGGCCGTGATGACGGCGCAGTCCTTCGACTCCCGGTTGTTCCAGTCCACCGGGGCCGGGTTGCGGATCTTCTCCTCCAGCAGGACATCCAGCTCCCTCTTCAGACTCTGTGCGGGACACGACGTTCAACATGAGAAGCTTTGTTTAAAACAAGCCCCTTACAGACGAGTGATGCTCCAACAGGGAGGAAATTCACCAGAACAAGCGAGAGAGGGGCTTTAAACAGAGGCAGCCATGATCAACAAAGAGACTTAACCAAGTGCTGGTTAATCGTGTTTCATTACCTTGACCAGGTGGGCGATGCGCTCCGGGGACCGGAACACGATCCACTGGTCCACGGCGATGGTCTCCTGGCCCTCATCCTTCTGGATGGAGACGTTGCCGCCGAAGAAGAGCAGCGAGAACGGGGACACCTCCGTACAGTCGTACAGGAAGATCTGAGCGGCGGGGAGACACACTAGGTCAGCGAGGCACTGGTACGCTCACGACACGCGATACATGGCCCGTGATGCCGATAATATCACCGTACAGCAAAATTTGCGCAATATATTGTCAATCCTATAACGATACATCACAAAATATGCCTTACTATGAATGCAAAATGACGTTAAAAGGTGAAGTGCTGGATTTTTGTTGCAAACTGAGTATTTCTGTTTCTCGTCTTTGGCTGCTTAACTTCCATTTAATTCTCCCTCATTCATATGAGGAGCTAGACTGGGTAGCCCCACCCATTCTGCCGGCGATTTTAGTTCGCCCTGCGGAAGGGTCCGATTAGCGGACGCCATGTGTGAGATCTCCAAAGAGCACGTGTGTGTGTGTGTGTGTGTGTGTGTGTGTGTGTGTGTGTGTGTGTGTGTGTGTGTGTGTGTGTGTGTGTGTGTGTGTGTGTGTGTGTGTGTGTGTGTGTGTGTGTGTGTGTGTGTGTGTGTGTGTGTGTGTGTGTGAGAGAGGTATCCATCTTGCCCTTCTCTGCAAAGTAAAAGTTGAATTTGTCATGCTGTCAATCCCTTTTTTCCGTTAAGTGTTCCTTCTCCGCTGATGGGGGCACTGAAGCCTGAAATCAGTTTGGGGTGGTTGAGTTTCTTAGTTCCGCACCTTGTCGTCTTAAACTGGATGTGTTGAAACAGATGAGGCTGTGTGATCAGTGTGAACCACACACGCATCTATGCACACACACACACACACACACACACACACACACAAACACACTCACACACTAAATGGTCAGCAGCCACAAAAGCCTCAGGTTTTGAGGTCAGCCAGTCTGTGCCGGGACTCCTTTGGGGCCGGGGGGGGGCAGATGGAGGGGGGGGTGGACAGGTGGGGAGTGGGGGTCAGCAGAGAGGGTCCGTGTTCCCATCAATATGTAATGGTAAGGAAAACAAGTGCATCACAAGAGACCCAGCACCGAATGCCATTCTAAACTTTATCTATTGTGTCCTTATGGATGCTCCGATCATGAGCGTCTGTCAAAATGTTCATTTCTACTTTATTTATAAATGTGCGAGACTTTCCCAGGGAGCAGGAAGCCCAGACGGACAGTGATGTGTCTCAGAATATCAAACGCAAAAAAGAAACGTCTTACCAGGACAGAACAAAGAGAAAAGGGTTCTTTGGCGAAGACCAAAATAAGTGGGAGTGCGAATGAAGTGCCAGAGATGGCAGGCGAAAATAGTGAGAGAGAGGGCGAACCAGAGAAAGGGCAACAGTCACAGAGAGGCACAGACGGCTTTGTCCCGTCTCTCTCGTTGCATTGTGTCTGGCTACGGCGCCGGTTTGAAGCTCGGAAGCTTTGAAGTGCTTTAGAGACGAGTTGAAAGGCAGCCTTTTGATTAAATATTCATCAGCTCTAAAGACGGCATGAAGCCCGTTGGCAACCTTTAACCAATCGTCTCACTGTGCATGTACACGCACGCGCAAGCGCACACACACACACACACGCACACACACCAATGACAGACACACGCACAAGGTCCTCAAAATTATTGTTGATCACTTCGGAAGAGGCTGGTTATTGTTTATGCTCCAAGGGCTGCAATTTGACCTAATTGTTGATGGTTACATTATACTGGCAATTAGGGCTGCACAATATATCAAGTTTTTATCGCGATGACGATATTGGCGTCCCACGATGACGCGTAGTGTTCTCGCAATATTTTCGCGATAGTTTTTTTTAAGTAATGCATCTGCAAAAAAAAGAAAACCAAAAAAGAAACAAGCCCCGCCCATGCAGTATACGCTCTACCTTCGCTGCAAAGCAAGCGCTCCCTGTACACCTGTCTGCGACTGCGTGAGTCCATCCTGCACACAGCGGTGCGAAGCCTGAAAAAGGGGCGTGGCCGGGCGGCAATTTGCCGCTGAGCACAGTGTGTTGCTCCTACCACTAGGGGGTGGTAGAAATTCGAAAGATTTTTTTTTTCAATGAATAATCGTGGTAAATAATCGTGATATCAATATTGATCAAAATAATCGTGATAATCATTTTGCCAATAATCGTGCAGCCCTACTGGCAATACAAATATCTTCCTGAAAAGATAAGAACATATAGACTGGTCACCATGACAACGTACATATAGGAGGGTGTTAGGAAGCCTAGGACCAAAACACACACACAGTTGCACACCCCCCTCAACAAACGGTGGGACTTACACTGGTGGTCCTCATCTTGAGGTGGTACACCAGCCAGGTGTAGTTGAACTGGTTCTCCTCGGCGTTCACCGACTTGGGGTGGATGACCACCTTTCCGTCAGCCTGGGTGTAGACCTTGGACCTGCAACAGGGGGAGCTACGGGTCAGCCTGTGTGTGGATGGTCACCATGTTATTTAAAGATCAATTTCTGCTCTATTTCAGACAGAGGGGAACTCTGAACTGATGAATGCGTGGTGGGAATACGTGGTGGGGATGCGAGCAGACATGCATCCCTAAACAACCCTTAGGGCAGCCCTCAGTCACTGTCACTTTGTCTACAGCCTCGGTGAACAATGAGGACACTAACTGATGGATGGATAGAATATATATCATTAGCTGCAGAAAGCGTCTGATTCACTGATCTGAGCTGAGCACCAGGTTCTAAGTCATAGTAATGAATCCCACAATGCACTGCAAGAATATAAACAAGCGCCTTCTGCAACTCTCAGAACAATAAGAACAAAAGGAAACAAATTGACTACAAAAAAATGATGCAAAAATAAACAAAGATGGGGAAAGGAAAAAAACAAATCAACTGGGTGAGTGACCGATCCTCTCTTGCACACAACAGCGTTGACAGCTGCCTGAGGCGACGACTCGAGGAGATACGCATAAGAACTTCAGGTGCAAAGACGAGATGCATGATAAAAAAAAGAGGTGCCAAAGCTGCAGGTGATTTTCATCTGAGTCTGTATGAAAAGGCTGATAAGTGGGACCCATGATTGCCCCTGTGGTTGAGTGGCACCCGGTCTGTCTGTCTGTCTGTCTGTCTGTCTGTCTGTCTGTCTGTCTGTCTGTCTGTCTGTCTGTCTGTCTGTCTGTCTGTCTGTCTGTCTGTCTGTCTGTCTGTCTGTCTGTCTGTCTGTCTGTCTGTCTGTCTGTCTGTCTGTCTGTCTGTCTGTCTGTCTGTCTGTCTGTCTGTCTGTCTGTCTGTCTGTCTGTCTGTCTGTCCTTTTGTCTGTCTGTCCTTTTGTCTGTCTGTCCGTCTGTCCTTCTGTCCGTCTGTCCGTCCGTCCGTCTGCTCGTCCGTCTGCCCACTCCATCCCCTGTTCCCATCGTGTCGCTGTACCCGGCGTAATGTGCCCCGCCACGCGGCCCTCACCCTTTCCACTTCTTGCTGTGCGAGGGCTTGATCATCGCCACCTTGGGGTAGAGTCCGGCCACGATCACCGCCTTCATCAGCTTCTCGTTTTCTACCAGACACACCGACAAACACAGTAGAGCAAAGTTACGCAACCACGAAACAAGACTTGTCGGCAGTGGAACAAACTGCCAGGGTAATCCCGGCACCGCTGTACTGCTGTCTTAGGTAGCACCACAGATGCAATCAAAACATGCCTGGACTCTTCGTTCCCCAGTAAATTATGTCTCCATTTCATCCACCTTTCATTAGAAGAGGAAAAATGTGACAAAACGACCAACTGCAAAGCTCGTTCCTCAACATGATATCACCGGATACTGTGCTTTCCTAACCAATGGCCACTCAAAGGCCTTTATGTACAATATTGACATTCACCCATTCATACACACACGGGCCGACCGGTCTCCACCCACCAGAGTTGACGTTGGCCTTGGGGTCTTTGGGGTCCTTGCTGCTGACGAAGCCCACCTTCATCAGGTGCTCGGCGAACTGGCCCTTCATGTTGTGCAGCATCTGGAACAAGAGATTTACCTTTACATTCACGTTTAGGGCCTTTAGCAGACGCTTTTATCAAAAGCGACTTAGATTAAGTATGTTACAATGGCAAATGAAGGACTAACAATTGTTAGGTTAACCCATTCCCCGTGTACAATAAAGATAACTAGGATCAGACGCTACACAATGCCAAGTACTATTTTTAAGTTAGGACGTAGGACGCCCAACATACAATAAGTGTGTACACTAAGTGCCAGGACATACAACATACCATAAATGCGTGAAAAGTGCCTATGCAGAGTGGAACTCTAAACAAGTGAGTCTTGAGTCTTCTGCGGAAGCTGGTGAGCAACTGCTGAGATGATTTTATGCACGCTATGCAGGTGCCTCCGAATTTATCCGATTATCTGTGCTAGCAAGGCCGAGAAGATCCCCCCCCACCCCCTGGGCTTGGCTTTCACAGCCATCTTTGATTGCAACTCGCAAGGCAGATGTGATCAAACCAAATCACTTTTAGATTGGATGGAGCAACACAAAACCTGGTGGGAAAGTGATGATATTATCTAAGGAATTCGACGTGCCTTGATTGATATATTTTATTTTCGCTTAACCAAAGCGACTAAAATAGAGTGAATAAAACATTTCCAGGGTGATTCATAACACAATGCATAATGTATGAGGCGGAAATAGCAGATATCTCAATAAAAATGAATACATGTAGCTTCAGCCTGAGCCTAGCGTAGGCTAACCATAGCCGATCCTAGGCAGAGCCACTCACCTGTAGTGTGTTGGCAGACAGGAAGTTTTCCCAGCAAAACTCCCCGCTCGTACCTTTGGCCACGCCGCTTGGCTTCCTCCCAGCCCTGACCAATCACAAAGCACGATTCAGCACCATCAGGACAGGGTCAACACACGCTTGACATTTAACGTTATTACCGTATGACTGCTTCAGCGGAGTGGCGGCTAGAGACGGACATCTTTACCTGGACGGCGTTCACGATGGTGAGGTGGTCACTCTTGGAATTCCGGGACAGGGTCCTCCGTTTCATGTCGGCCAACTTCTCTTTGCCCTGGAATACCAGACAGAGAAAACACATGAAGTTCCATGATAGGGAATTTGCAGATCACACTGGGGGCCCTATCTAGCATCCGGCGCAATTGGCTTTCTCACTGGCGCATGTGTCGTTGCTAGTTTGCAACTGGCGCAGAGCATTCTTTTCCCTCTTGTGCCACGCGTCGGTAAATTAGGGAATGATCTTGCGCCTCAAGGGGCAGTTCAGCAAATGGAGGAGGCGTGGTCTGGCGCAAACGTTCCCTGGTGCTTTTTTGCAGTTTCAGAAATCACTTGCACTTGTTTATAATGTATTGCGTATATCTTTAAATAGAACCACAATTACCACATATCATATGCGTGTTAAGTTTTCTTTGCCGAAATTTATTTGAGAACTCAGTATTTCTGAGGTTGTGGAAGAAAACACTATTCCATATGTGTGAATTAGGCCATTTTATTTGGCCATAAACTGAGCCATTTGAAGTTTGAAATTCATGTACATCTGTCTCATCAGAGACTGCAGACGCGTCAAAATATCAACTCGTCAGATTCAAATGCGCTCATGGCTCTTAAAGGGGATGGGAGTTGGCACTCTCATTGGTTCATTGCACGTGTCGCCCAAACCACACCTACGGGTAATTAGGCTACTTCAGGCCAACCCTTTTTAGATTTGCGCTGGGCGGAAGAGTCTGCGCCGGAAAAATAGCAACATCGCCATAAGAACCGCCCACAAATCAACCTGCGCTTTGCGCTTCTCCCTTACGTTTCAGACCGTTAAAATAAGGGCCCTGGTTGTGGTTGGGTTTTGGGAGAATTACACCAAATTACCAAAAAATGATGACAAAATTCGATAGATTTTTTTGGTCTTCTTTTCGTCATCATTCATTTTTCATGGTAATAAATAATGGACGAAAAGATTTTGGGGTCGTTTTAATCAGTTTACCTGGATGTCTGGTGTGTGTGGTGTGTGTGTGTGTGGTGTGTGTGTGTGTGTTGTGTGTGTGTGTGTGTGTGTGTGTGTGTGTGTGTGTGGTTGTGTGTGTTGTTGTGTGTGTGTGCGCGCGCGCGCGTCTGTCTGGTGTATGTGTTTGTTGTGTGTCTGGTCTGGGTGTGTTTGTCTGTCTGGTGTATGTGTTTTGCGTGGGTCTGATGTGTCGTGTTCTAGCTGGTGTATTCTTCTGGTGTGTGTGCGCGAGTGTCTCCATCTGTGTGTGTGCTCGTACCATGGGTATGAGAAGGGGTCTTTGAAGCTGAGCGAGGCAGCGATGGTGAGGACGGGGGTCAGGGCAGCCCAGCAGAAGACGCCAAACCAGGATCAGCTTTCCGATGTGAGGTTCCACAGGCAGGGCCGGGCCAGGTGCAACGCCCAGGCGAGGTCAGGGTGC
This sequence comes from Melanogrammus aeglefinus, assembly GCA_900291075.1. Classification (NCBI taxonomy): domain Eukaryota; kingdom Metazoa; phylum Chordata; class Actinopteri; order Gadiformes; family Gadidae; genus Melanogrammus; species Melanogrammus aeglefinus. Next base: position 62,528 of record OLKM01002570.1, read on the forward strand.
TCTGATTTGGTCCAGAGCATTCTGACCACACACAACACACCACACACACACACACCACACACAACACACACACACACACAACACACACACACACACACACACACACACCACGCACACACACACACACACACACACACCACACACACGATCAACCACCAGTGCTGATGTACATTCCGTATGACACTCTCGGCCGCCAGAGTGAGTCGTGATTGCGGGGCGATTCTACTCGAGAGCTGCCGGGCCAGTTGTCTATGAGGTTCGGCACGTTGTCTTCGGCACGTTGTCTCGCTCTGGGCTGCTGCTGTTGGATAGCTCTGTGATGGATTAGTTGGGTTTGGGCCTTTTTAGTTTAGATTTTTTTAGGTCTCAAACACCTATTTGGGACCAAATTATTTTGCCGTGACACACACATATCTAGATTGAGCCAGTCATGGTATCGGTTGGTAGTATTTTTAGAAATAATTGTAACCAAACTTTCAGTAAATTTGGGATTAATGAATATGCTTCTCCATCTCGATAAAAGGGATGGTATGGAAAGAAGGTTGTTCGTGCCAGCAGGGTTTTATGGTTATAATTGATCCCTACTCTCTCCTCCTCTCTCCTCACCAGATCCACCAGGTGCTTTGCCGGGCCAGGCCTGAACGGCCTGCTTCTGTGGCGGGGTCAGGGCTCTAACTTCCAGGAAGTCAGCATGGGCCCCCAGGTCCAAGATCTGAGGGACGTAGCATCAAACGTCAAACAACAACACACCCAACATCATTTCATTCATTTCCATGTTCTCCAAAGTTGAAGGATAAGTCTGTTGAGTGTGCGGACCAACACAAGATATTGTCTTTTGATTTTCCGTGTTGGGTTGTTGATGTTATTTGTGTACGGTGTCATCAAAGGCATCGGCTTAGTTTAGGAGGTAGAGCAGGTTGCCTTGCAAAGGGAAGGTTGCTAGTTGGATCCCCGTCTCCTCTGTGCCGAGTGTCAAAGTGTCCCTGAGCAAGACACCTCACCTACTGTAACTGCTCCTTACGAGCCTAGCATGGTTGACTCCACAGTCGGTGTT
>OLKM01002571.1:0-5000 GCA_900291075.1 Melanogrammus aeglefinus
ACATAAATACATTCGACAGAGGCCTTCGCCAACGCCGCCCCTAACCCTCTGGAACTCCCTCCCCTCTGGCCCCATTCCCAAACTCCTGATACTGTTCATTCAAAAGTCAACTTAAAACCTATCTCTTCAGGACCACCTACAACATTTGACACATCATCCTCCGCCATCTTCCACCCTCTCCCGCTCCCTTAATGTGTTGCCTGGTGTTGTTTATTTTTTCTCTTTTGTTTGAGTGTCTGTACTGTCTGTATGTTTTCCTTTCTTATTTGTAAAGCGTTTTTGAGCATTTAGAAAAGCACTATAAAAAACGGATCAATTATTATTGTTAATATTAGTCTCATATTATTATACTTAAAACATAAAGTATAAAGGCTTTAATATATTTAAAACATATTGCAGTTTAATATGCTTTAATACAGATTAAAAAAATACTCCAAAAGGCTTTAATACATTTAACACATATTGTAGTCCATTAGACTTAAATTCAGTTAAACATATTGTACATTAATATTTACATTTTGGGCATTTAGTAGTCAATTATTTTCTCCGAAAGGCTTAAATACAGATTAAACATATTGAATTTCAGTAATAAAAATACACGCTGCGATTAAATTGTTGCAGAAGAAGAGTTTAAAATTGGGATTGTTTGTTAAACCCGCTCCAAACTGTAGTGCTCTGTGAAGTACTCTGTGGAAAAGAGACAGACAGACAAACAGATAGACAGACAGACAGACTATTAGAAGACAGAGACTGACAGACAGGTGCGGAGGCCTGACCAGACAGACAGATGCACATCTACCTCACATCTTCCTCACACATGTCTTGTAATCCTTCATACCCCCGCCATTATCCGTGTGTGTCTGAGTACCCCTGCGTCAGGTGTCGATTTTGTGTCCGAGGTGTGTGCGACATTTTTCCGATCCATGGGTTTGTTGAGTTCGGAAACCCAAAGTCTGTTCAAGACGCACGCTAAGAGTGTGTTTCGCCTTTTCACTCCTGACTACACAATCTTGGTATCCAGTGTGTGTCTGTGCATGACCAAGTCTGGTGTCATCATTTTGTGTGTGTGCCTGTGTGTGAGAGAGTGTGTTGTTGTGTGTGTGTGAGAGAGAGAGAGAGAGAGAGAGAGTGTGTGTGTGTGTGTGTGTGTGTGTGTGTGTGTGTGTGTGTGTGTGTGTGTGTGTGTGTGTGTGTGTGTGTGTGTGTGTGTGTGTGTGTGTGTGTGTGTGTGTGTGTGTGTGTGTGTGTGTGTGTGTGTGTGTGTGTTTTTGTGTGTGTGTGTGTGTGTGTGTGTGTGTGTGTGTGTGTGTGTGTGTGTGTGTGTGTGTGTGTGTGTGTGTGTGTGTGTGTGTGTGTGTGTGTGTGTGTGTGTGTGTGTGTGTGTGTTTGCGTGTGCCTGTGTGTGTGAGAGTGTGTGTCTGTGTGTGGTATGTTGTTTCCCGCAACCCCCAACAGGGAAACCTGCCTCTTCGTATGTGCAGAAATGTCATTGAAATACCTGGAAAATCTTTTATGCTTCAACGCACAAATCTTTGTGTGTTTTCTAACAACTGTGTGTGTGTGTGTGTCTCTCTCTCTCTCTCTCTCTCTCTCTCTCTCTCTCTCTCTCTCTCTCTCTCTCTCTCTCTCTCTCTCTCTCTCTCTCTCTCTCTCTCTCTGCCTCACTCTCTCTCTCCTCTCTCCTCTCTCCCCCCCCCCCACAGACCCCGCCCCTGGTCGGCGGTTCAGCCCCCCCTCCACCACCCTCTCCTCCGGGGGTAAGATGTCTGAGGCCCTGCCTCTCGGAGGCCAGGAGGCTGGAGGTGGAGCCGCCCTGGTGGGCAAAATGCGGATGGTTGACCGTGGCATGGTCGAGGTACGATGTCTGATTGATTGATCGATAAATAATTTAAAAAATGTGTATCGTTTTTGGTGTGAGTAAATTGTGTTGTTTGACCGGTTTATACCTTCGTAAAAAAATCGTAATATTTCAAACCCGTTTCGAAGAAACATTTGTTGGGTGTAAAATGGCCGCCGTTCTGGCAGCTGTTTCACACAGCGAGGATTTCTTGTGTGTCCATCGATGCGCCACATATTTCCACACTCATCACCTCATTCATCGCCGTTTCCTAGGTGATATCCGACCACCCTGGCGAGCTGGTGCGGACGGACAGTCCGAACTTCCTGTGCTCAGTGCTGCCCAACCACTGGCGCTGCAACAAGACCCTCCCCATCGCATTTAAGGTAAGCCCCCAACAGACGCTTAAAGGTTGTATCAGCGCAGTTGGGTGACATCACTTCTGTTGGTATTTGAGGGGAGATCCCAAACAAACAGAGCCAGCTTGCCCCCTCCCTTCCGTGTTTCGTGCATCCAGTGAAAACTATCATGGACGCCCACCCCTTGTCGGTGATTGGTTGGAATACTATTTATTTTGGTTTTGATTGGTTGGCAGTACCATTTGTTTTTCTGTGTACGATCTCGGAGCATGGGCTGCCTACAGGGATGCGTTTTTTTGACAGCCTGCTCATGGGGTGGGCAGCTAGTATAATAGTTTCAGCCTAGAATTGCTGATACAACCTTTAAGGTAAAGTTATAGTTGGCCTTCGGAGCAATGCAAGGGGGTTTTCGGACCCCTTAAGTCCTTGTGGACCCTCTTTGCGTCCGGACGTGCTCCTCCCAGAAAGTGTAACCTTGCATTGAGGCGACGCGATATCATTTCCAGCAATCCGTTTTTCCGGTTCTGACAAACAAATCGGATGTTAAAATACCGTATTGACATGTTTGCGTGTCCACAGTTTAAAAACATGGAGGCCAAACATAGGAAAAACACAATATAAAATAAAACACGACAAAAAAATCGGGTTCTAAAATACCAAACAGACGTTGTTTTTACCGAGTCAGAAGTGTAAAAATATGTGTTCACACACTACGTCTCAAAACTTTGCTAAATGGTCACCAAAGTTTGTGACCTTTGTTGCTACATAAGACAACCAGGACTCCGATGTCTGTTGGAGGAAGTTATAGACCAAGCAATAAGCCTGTGTTTGATCGGCCTGTTTTCAGTCAGGGGTGGTGGCTTCCTGGTTTCCGATTGGGCGGTGACTGAGTGACAGTAATTAGTTATCGGCTGTCGAATGCGATTCGAATTTGGCTGTCGTCACCAACCGCAAAATTTTATAGAAATATACAGAACCACATCGAAACAAAGAAAAATGTTTCCCAGCAGAGTTGCTCGCCATTAAACATCTCACTATCCACTTACAGCCTCAAGTGTTCAGAGCAAACGGAAATTAGAGTTAATTATCTCCTTCGAATCCGAAAATCAATGTCTAATCGGAGAGAAGAGTGAGAAATTATAATATCATCAGACATCGACGGAGTGGACTGCGTTTTATTGAACAAAAATCTGTGCTTTGTTCAATAAAAAAAATAGCTAAATATTTAATCAATTGTTTTTTCAATTGTTTGTTTGACTAAAAACCACGACGACCACGGTCTGCTATTGTGGCTTCTGCTGTCAAACCGCTGTTATGGAAGTATTTTTACGTCAAATGTGTTTAAAAAGGGTTTAAAAGTGGCTGTTTTGATCGGGGAGGATTTCATGCACTTTAAGACCATAATGGATCCGTGGAAATGTAGCTCTTAACGCATGAAAAAAACTAAATTGATTGATTGAGTTTTATGCATTAGTGGAGTAGGGTGTGAGCGAGTGTGTGTGTGTGGTTGTGTGTTTGTGTGTGTGTGTGCGTCTTGTATACATTATGAATCATTAAGGGGTGTCATGAGCTCTGGCCTTTACTGATAATGGACACGCACACACACATGCACACATGTACGCACATACACATACACACACGCACACTCACACACACACACACACACACACACACACACACACACACACACACACACACACACACACACACACACACACACACACACACACACACACACACACACACACACACACACACACACACACACACACACACACACACACACACGGACACAGACATTTTTCAAACTTAATTGTATTTCCTAAATCCACACACATGTATTAATGTTCACAAGTAACACACAAAATAGACGCAAATTGCCTCCACTTTTTTTTATCAAAATCACCTTACAGCGCACCATTGTAAAAACACACACCCGCACAGGCACATTGCGACATTGTCTCAGACTAACTAAGCCAACCCTTCACACAAAAACACACACACACACACACACACACACACACACACACACACACACACACACCACACACACACACACACACACACACACACACACACACACACACACACACACACACACACACACACACACACACACACACACACACACACACACACACACACACACACTCACACACATTTTCTTCAGACTACTAAAAGCTTTATAATTGTTTCCGCTTTCTTGTTTATTCTGCTTTAATGCTCCATTGCCGCCCACTATCTGTGTGTGTGTGTACGTTTATGTGTGTGTGTGTGTGTGTGTGTGTGTGTGTGTGTGTGTGTGTGTGTGTGTGTGTGTGTGTGTGGTGTGTGTGTGTGTGTGTGTGTTGTGTGTGTGTCGGTGTGTGTGTGTGTGTGTGTGTGTGTGTGTGTGTGTGTGTGTGTGTGTGTGTGTGTGTGTGTGTGTGTGTGTGTGTGTGTGTGTGTGTGTGTGTGTGTGTGTGTGTGTGTGTGTGTGTGTGTGTGTGTGTGTGTGTGTGTGTGTGTGTGTGTGTGTGTGTGTGTGTTTGCATGTGTGTGCTGTACATTTCAAATGCATGTGCAAGTTTTTTTGGAAGTGAGGTTAGTGAGTTAGGGTGTGGGAGTGTGTGTGTGTGTGTGTGTATGTGTGTGTGTGTGTAAAGGTGTGGGACCTGTGACCTCTGGTTCCACACATTCAGAAGTTAACACAAACATTCACACGTCCATTCATACACACACTCACCCATTCACACACACATTCGCACCCCGACGGCGGAGTCGGACCCCTCAGGGCGACAGCCAGCTGGTGAGGAGCAGTCAGG